>QEOT01123289.1:2383-51465 GCA_003123785.1 Pterocarya stenoptera | reverse complement strand
CAAGAGCTTCTGATATTGTCCCGCATCCCAATTGCACAAGAGGACCAGGTTCTACAGGAAATCTAACAAAGTTAAATATACGACATAAAGGCAGACCTGGAACAAAACACAACAAAGAACGAAGGATGACGGAAAGGAGCTAGTTATTTAAGAGAGGGACTTTACCACCGTCATGAAGAATATACTTCTTGGACATATCTTTCAAGGTTTCATATGCAGCAAGATCAATTCCAGCACAAGGGATAATCCCAAGAAGAAATGGAACAAGGCCTCTGTAGAACGCCCGGGGTACCTCTTGAACAGAGTTCCAAGACTAGGAACTCTTCCACCTTCACAAGCATGTGTCTGTATTCTAGTTTTCACGAGATCCATTGGATAAATAGTAGTTTGTGCCACAGCACCAGCTAAACCGCCAGCAAACAGTCCCACAGTGCCGACATCAGCCTTACTTCTTCACCTCTAGCATTAACAATAAAACTTTTCGGCATTTCGTAAGTGTAGAACCTGAAGGCACTTTCAGGGGGCCACCTTCAGAACATTTAACCCATTCCCTCGGAAAAAACCCAAGAAGCCACCTTCTCTCCATATATCCATTAATGCTGGCATGATGCGAGCTCGCGTTGTCTGTACCTGCAAAACAACCTTTAGACGATCGAGAGGGGCAGTAGCTGTACGGGATGTCGCTCCTGCTACCCCACATGCAATAAGATATCTACTTGCATGGATATGCCTACTGATACCTTCTGGGATAACAGTCTGTTCCCCGATATCAAAAAGGCATACCCTCTCTAAATAATAATAAATGTTCTCAATAGTTCCCTCACGAGGGTAGAGAAGAAGAAAATGTTGGGGTACTATATGTGGAAACTGGTTTTGGAGCTAAAAATCGAGAAGCAGTGTTTGCTCGACGTGCGCTCGTCGGTGGGCTCGAGCGAAGCTCAACCCATGAGTTCGCTCGAGTCCCGTGCGACAGTGAGTTCGAGTGAAATACAAACCCTAGTATTCGCTCGACCCCCCCTTGACACTTTGCTTGAACCAATGTTGTTCGCTTCTCGACATGCCGCTCGAGCAAAAAGTGTGAATTTTGCCAAATTAGGATTTCCATCACCGTTTGCTATATATATGCCATTTTTGACTTGTTTTGTATGAATTTTAGCATATTTTTTAGAGAGAACAATTGTCAAGTGAATACATATTATGTGAGAAAGCAAAAAGTCATAGAGAATGTGAGTTGAGATTAAGTGATTGTAATCTCCTCTGGTAATAAGATTTCTGCAGCTCTATAGACATAGACAATTTACCGAATCATACATATTGTGTGTCATGTGCTTGATCGTGTTTACTTTTACTTTATTTGCCATTGTTGTGTGTGTCTTTTGCACAACATTTCACAACAGAAAATCCCTCCATTCTTCAAATGTAATAACCCCATTGTTACCCTTATCAACATGCTCAACAAAAGGGGCAAGTTTCTCATCATCAATTTCAATCCCTACAAGAGTCAGACTAGTGTGGCTTATATATGAAACAACCAGGTAAAGAGAACTGTTGATGTCGTGTTTCACATGCCTGGGCAACGTCCTTCAGACTGCGTCCAAGGGTGACTGTCTACGTATCCTGAATAATGAAAGAAGAGCTAACGAGGAATCAGAAGGGGGGGACCGTGGGGTCCGTTGATCCTCCGATGCTAAAGTCAGTGAATCGGATATAAAGTAGATAAAAAACTATTAAAACATGTATCAATAAAACTTGATTACAGCGTGTATCTTGATTACCTTTTCGCTTGTTGCCGACTATCTTATTTATAGGGGCCCACCGGATCCTTCATATTATAGTGCTCCACGTTGCAGGGGATCACGTATCATAGATGCTTAGTTACTGAGCCGATTTTCCTGTCATGCTTTACCGAGCCAGTCTGCACTAGAGGTTTCTGCAAGGCGTTCGAAGCACATGCTTCATCAAATGTGATTGGTCATTCGTTCTGGGCCACATTAAATGTAGCATGCCCTCCTTTGGGCCGCATTAAATGTAGCGTTCTTTCTGCCGGGCAGCATTAAATGCGGCTTTCTTTTTGCTGGGGCCGTACTTGGGCGGCTTATTTCCCCATCACTATAGATGTCGCAAGTCCCATCGCACAGTTCCTGAACACTTTATCTCTTCTTTCCTAAGTTTCGTTTATGAACTAAGTTCGCTTAGGCCTCAACTTTTGGAATTATAATGTAAAATGATGCTCAGCTGATACTAGTCTTTTTTAGAGTAGTCAGGGCTTCAAGCCTTAATTAGGCTCATAATCTGCCTCGGGTTAGGCCCAATCTTCATACTGGCTTGACTTTGGGCTTTCGTCCTTGGGTCTCTAACTATAGGGGGTTTTTACCCCCCACAAGAACTATGACTGACAACGTTGTGATTAAAAGCATATATACATACACGCGAGAGATACATGCATACATATATGCATGTATTTACACAAACACACAATGACACAAAGTGACTACTGGAAGTAAATTGCAATCTAAGTTATTTACAAACCTTTTAACTCAAGCATTAAGCATTTACTATTAAAACAAAGGGGGACAAAAGAAAATTTATGCACTTTGCCAGAAGATTTACTAAATCAAATTATGGGTTGGAGTGAAAAGTGTAAACATAATTACGCTTTTTCTTTTTGATTAAAAAAAAATAGTCTTAATGAAGCACATTAACAGCACATCTACACCGATAAGAAGGCAATTGGTCAGTTATCTAAAATTTTAGGAAGAAGATTCAATAACTTAACCACTCTTGTTCAAGAATTTATAAGCCTCATGTTCAAATTATGGGTATGCAAACTACATTTCTCATCATTACACATCAAATTGATTGGCAATACCAATCAAATTGTGAAAAGCACTAGGAATTACAGAAACTTATCGATGACATTTTCCTCAACATTCTGCTTCCTAAATTAACTTATTAATGACATTTTCCTTTAGAAATTACAGAAATTGGCATGGAAGGATGCAAACTTGAGACCCAAAAGCATACATATTAGATATGGCCATAAATCACACATAAAGAAATATGTGGACTAAAGCTCACATTGAGTGTCCAAAAACACTGAAAATGGCAAAATTATTGAATGCATTTAGACAAATTATTCACAAAATAGAAGAGTAGAAAGAATATAGGTACAAGAATTGGAGTGCAGATTTACCTACTCTAAGAAGTGCATCCAAGAGCTCATCGGGCATAATGCACCCATTGTGTTCAACATCTATGGCTTGAAAAATGCAATAAAGCCCTAGTTCCTTGTCATTCATGTACTACTTAAACTCTAGGTTATCAACGCGACCATCTTTATTAGCATCACACACATGTAACAAATCCTTGACATACTTGTACTAGGACAGTATTTGGAGTGCGGAGAGGTCAGCCTCAATCTGTGCATAGTCCAAATACCTAGAATTTGCAGTGTCCAAGAAATTGAAAAGACTGCGGATTCTCAGGTCCCTCTCTTCCTTTGTCTCTCGCAGCACTAAAAGGACATGATCCATTGACACTGGCCCTAGTTTCCTCACTAGATTGCAACACTCTTTCTTTGAATTCACGTCCATTCTGAGAAACCAAAGCTATCATACACAACAACATTTTTTTGCCCTCAATCTCTTCAGAAACAATTGAGTTCCTCACACTTGAACTAAGACTGATATGGAATTGGGATCAAAGTTTGATCCTAGGATAATGAGAGAGGTGAATGCCATGGGTTGAGGAATGCTATGAGGTGGAGGAGATATGGGATCGAGTCAAGTGGAAGCTGTGAAGAACACTGGTTGAAGGCTTGAATTTCTGTGAAATGTCTAGAAATTGAAGAAGTAATACGCAGTCGTTTTACTTAAATGACAGTTGGTTTAAAGATAACTGTTTGTAGTCTTGTCGTTTAAGTGGAGTTGCTTGTAAATAGAACGGTGTCGTTTTAATATTGTCATTTTAAGTCATGTAATAGCTAAACTCTTGGGATTCTGTTGTAGCTTTATAATGCATTCATCCTATAAAAGGTAGCCGTGAGTTGGGAATGAGGTCAACTCTGGTATTCAAGTCAATTACAACTTCTCTCTCTCTAGTTCTTGGAGAATTCTTAAGGGTGATGTCCTCAAATTACCTCAGTTCTCTGTAGTAGCAATAAAGGCCCATTACAATTTGGTATCAATAGTCATCCATGGTAGAAGGGACGCGATCATATGCACAGATTCATGATTCTGTGAATCATTTGCGGCAACAACAAGAACGGCAACAGAAGCAGATTAAGGATTCTATTGCGGTTCTAGTTCAGGACAGGAAGTTTGCGGAGTTGCTATAGCAAATTTCGAAGATTTCTTGCAATGCTCAATCAGAAGTCAATGGACAGAATGTAAAAAATATACAAGACCCTCATCATTTGAGAGATGGTGAGGGGCAAGAAGGTATAGGGGAAATTCACTGTAGAAACATGGGTGAAAGGCCAAATATGAGGGGAATCAAGTTGGATTTTCCAAGATTTGGTGGGAAAGATCCTTCAGCATGGATTTATAGAGTCAATCAGTGTTTTTTGTATCATCAATTACCTCCTGGTCAGAGGATCTTTTTGGCTTCCTTCCACGTGGATGATGATGCTTTGATATGATTTCAGGATGCTAGTGAGGCTGGAACTTTCCATTCTTGGGAGAAATTCGTTCAGGTAGTGCAAGTTCGATTTGGTTTATCTGCTTATGATGATCCCATGAAAGCATTGACACGTTTAAAATAGGTTCATTATGTTACCTCTTATAAATCTGAATTTGAATTGCTTTCCAACTGTATTAAAGGCATTTATGAAAAGAACAAATTAAGTTACTTTTTAAGTGGCTTGAAAGATGAGGTTAGATTACTAGTGAAAATGTTGAATCCCTCCTCTTTGAATGATGCTTTTAGATAGGCAAAAATCCAAGAGCAATATGTTTGGAGTACAAAAAGATTGTGGAGAAGTAATTCCACTGACTCACATCAGTCAAACTTTGGCGGTTCTATTTTGGGAACCCCTAAAGTGGCTACTGCTAAGTTGCCTTATTAGAAAATAAATGATACTCAGATACAAGATAGAAGAAAGAAAGGTTTATGTTACTTTTGTGATGATAAGTGGCAGTCAGGCCATAAGTGCACTAGACCAAAATTTTATTTGTTAGAAGGAATGGAGGTAAGAACTAGTAGTGACAGTTCAAGGGAAGAAGAATTAATTGTAAAAGAGACACACGAAGAGCATGAATCTACAGACATAGCTCTATTTCTTTGCAGGCTATGGTTGAAACTCCAAGTGCTAAGACCATGAGAGTAGTTGGGCTGATTAATAAAAGAATGGTGGTGATATTAATTGATTCTGGCAGTACCCACAATTTCGTGGATACTGCACTAGTGAGCAAATGTGGTTTGGTGGTACAGCAAGGGCAAGCTATGCAAATAAGGGTTGCTAATGGTGAGGTTTTGAGTAGTAGTGGCAAGGCTACTGCGATGGGAATACAAATACAAGGTACAAGATTTGTTACTGATTTCTTTACCTAGGAGGATGTGATGTGGTATTGGGAGTTTGGCTCTCATCACTTGGACCAATACTTTGGGACTTCACAGATTTGAAAATGCAATTTGCTTACAAGGAGCGGTAGATTTGTCTTAAAGTCCTTACATCACCTACTACTAGTTTAGTAGATGATAAAGAAATTTCTATGATTTCTAAGGTGGGTTCCAAGGGATTTTGGTTGCAGCTCATGTTTGTGGAAGCTGTGAAGGATCAGCTGTTGTACCTCCCCATAGAGCTCAAGACCACCAGATAATTATTAAGAAGGATATTGTACCTGTGAGTGTCAGACTATATAGGTATCCTTACTTTCAGAAAACAGAAATAGAAAAGATTGCATCTGAAGTGCTTAAGTCTGGTGTGATTAGACCCAATCAATCCCCATTTTAATCTCGTGTATTGTTAGTGAGAAAATATGATGGGTCTTGGAAGATGTGCATCGACTATAGGGTGCTTAATGAGGCCACTGTTAAAGGTAAATATCCAATACGAGTTGTTGATGAGTTATTGGATGAGTTTTTTGGCTAAAAAATTTTTCTAAATTAAACTTGAGATCTGGTTACCACCAGATTCGAATCAGAGATGAAGATGTGCCAAAGACTGCATTTAGAACTCATGAGGGACACTATAAATTCCTTGTCATGCCATGCCATTTGGACTCATTAATGCTCCCTCAACATTTCAAGCACTTATGAATGACGTCTTAAACCTTTTCTTAGGCAGTTTGTCATGGTATTTTTTTTTTAATGACATTCTTGTCTATAGTAAGGACCTGAGATCTCACTTAACTCATTTGGTCACTGTGTTAAGTACACTTGAGAAGAATCAGTTGTTTGCAAATAGGCCAAAGTGTCATTTTGCTTGTTCAGAAATTGAGTACCTTGGCCATTTGATTTCAAAGGATGGTGTAAGAGCTGATCCAAAGAAGTTGGATTCAATGGTGTCCTAACCAGTTCCAAAAATCCTTAAGTCATTAAGGGGTTTCTTAGGATTAACAGGCTATTACAGGAAATTTATTTGTGAATATGGACCTTATTGTTGAAAAAAGATGCATGTCACTAGTCTGAGACAGCAACTAAGGCCTTTGAAGAATTAAAAAGGGCAGTTACTAGTTCTCCTGTTTTATGTTTGCCTGACTTTAATAAGAAATTTGTGGTGGAATGTGATGCATGTGGAGTGGGTGTAGGAGTTGTATTGATGCAAGATCACAAACCATTGGCTTTCTTGAGCCAAGCTCTCAAAGGTAAGAATTTAATGCTTTCTACCTTCAAGAAAGAGTTATTGGCACTTGTTATTGCTCTCAAGAAATGAAGCCATACTTGTTGAGGGTTGCTTTTGTTTTTAGAACTAATCATCACAGTTTGAAGTATCTGTTAGAACAGAAAGTGAGGACAACTGCACAACAGAGATGGGTTTCCAAGCTATTAGGGTATGAATTTATTATTGAATACAAAAAAGGGGTTAATAACAAAGTAGCAGATGCTTTGTCTAGGAAAGAGGCCTCAAATGACACTACATTGATGGATGTTGTTTCTTTTCCTACTCCAATTTGGTTAGAGGTGTTGAAGCAAGCTTATACTTCAGATAAAAGGGCACAAGAGCAATTTGCATTACTACAGGATGGTTCTTCTTCTACTTCTTCATTTTCTATCAAACATGGCCTCTTGTTTTAAAAAGGCAGAATTTATATACCAAATAACCCTGAATTGAAAGTGAAGATTTTGAATTTTGTGCATGCTAGTCCATCTGCTGGATACTCTGGCTTTCATAAGTCATTACATAGAGCGCGGCAAGATTTCTATTGGCCTGGCCTTAAACGCAAAGTGAAGCAGTATATAAGAAAGTGTGATTTGTGTCAAAGAAATAAGGTAGAACATGTTTGCCCTGCTGGTCTTTTACAACCTTTACCTGTACCTACACATATATGGACAAATTTGTCCATGGATTTCATAGAAGGTTTGCCAATTTGTAAAGGATATTATGTCATTATGGTTGTTGTTGACAGATTATCTAAATACTCACATTTTCTAGCCTTAAAGCATCCATTGACAACATCTAAAGTGGCATCATTGTTGTTTGACAATGTTTTCAAGTTGCATAACATGTCTCAGATAGATGTGCAACTTTCACTAGATCTTTTTGGAAAGAACTATTTAAACTCCAAGGGGTGACACTCTCCTATTCATCTGCTTACCATCCTTAGAGTGATGGTCAAATTGCGGCAGTCAATAAGTGCATTGAGCATATTTTGAGGAGTTTTACTGGGGATAAACCTAGGTTGTGGTTTGAATGGTTAACCTTGGTTGAATGGTGGTGTAATACCACTCCTCATTCTTCAACTAAGATGACTCCCTTTGAGGTGATGTATGGAAGACCTCCAATTAAATTTTAGTCTTATATACCTAGCCTAACTGCTAACCAAGCAGATGATGAGATCCTTAAGACTAGAGATCAAATTTTGTCTATTCTTAAGCTTAACTTGGCTGCTGCTCAAGAGAGAATAAAGTTTCAAGTTGATAGAAAGAGAACTAAAAGGGAGTTAACTGTGGGAGATTGGGTATATTTGAAATTGCAACCTTATAGGCAGTAATCATTAGTGGCCATAAGAAATTTTAAACTTTCTTCTTACTTCTTTCTTTCAGGTTGTTCAAAGAGTGGGGCAAGTTGCTTATAAATTGGATTTGCCTCAACACATCTCTATTCATCCAGTTTTTCATATATCATGCCTTAAAGAAGAAATTGGGTCAACATCACTCTCCACTTTCAACTTTACCTCCAGTAGATTTGCAAGAAGAATTGACGCCTAAACCTGAGGCTATACTGCAATGCAGAAGTAGACAAGTTAACAACAGAGCAGTGGTTGATGTATTGGTTCAATGGAAGGGAGCTAGTGCTGATGATGCAACTTGGGAGTCTTATTGGCAGCCACGAAACAGATTTTCTCACCTTATGGGCGATGTGCTTTGATGGGGGAGAGTATGTCATGGGTTAAGGAATATTATGAGGTGGACGAGATTTGGGATTGAGTCAAGTGGAAGCTGTGAAGAACACTAGTTGAAAGCTTGAATTTCTGTCAAGTGTCTGGCAATTGTAGAAGCAATAAGCAATCGTTTTACTTAAATGATAGTGGGTTTAAAGATAACTGTTTGTAGTCTTATCGTTTAATCATGACAGATGCATCCCAAATGAAGCTTAATTAGAAGCTTCGCTCTCCAGCGAATATCAATGTGATAATTACCTTTCCTTTCTTATTGAAAGAGAAATCTAAGTCCCTTCCAAAATTTTTAAACTCAGACAATTGAAGCAACTACAAAATTCTCAAGGTGATAGAACCAATGACGTGTGAATAGAGGGAAAATAAAAACTTGTTAGGTCAAAAAGGATAAACAAAATTCAAACACAAAAACAACTGGAAAACGCACCGAAAACGCAATAGAGAATGTCCAAGAGAAGATAAGATGACGAAGATTCATAAACATGGTCAGAACCCCCACGGACACGTCACCGCCACTTTAGCTGGCAATGAGGGGGATCGCTGGCTATAATATCACCGGAGAGATTGGGGAAAGAGAGGAAGAGAGCAGGGAAATATTTTTGTGGAGTTATTTATTTGTTTTTGTTTTTCGTAAATAAAATAAAAAAAATGAAATTTTTTTTAATTGTAGTCAAACGCGAATGAAGTAATGTTAGATATAATAATGGATCGTGCAAGCACTCTTTTTGAAAAATAGTGAAGTTTATTATTAAAAGATTACATTTTTATGTGAATTTCATATTTATTCAATTTTTTAAAAAAGAATGCGCAACACTTACACACTTTATGACTGCAAATATCATTTTTCATATTATACATATTAAATGACAGTCGTTTTATAATTCGTATGAGGACTACTACATCCACAAAGGAATTACATAAAAATAATCTCATAAACTAACATGGCTTCATATAATCCGTTAGATCTACTTCAAAATAAAAATAACTTTACAATCTAACAAATCACATCAAGACACACCAATTTGTAAAATTATTTTTGTATAATCACTTTGTGTCTAGTGTATTTTCCAATCCGTATATATACTGACTTTTCCTTTACCTTTATATACTGATTAGTAGCCATTCATTGATTTGTTATACTCTTTGGTGTACGGTGAAGCGTGGGTGCCTACCGATTAAAAATGTTGGAGAATACACGACTAATATAAAACTCTACAGACAACTCTCTTTTTTCTACAGATAACTTATTAATATGATAATTGCTAACTCTACACATAAATTTTATATAATTAAATACTAACATAGTTTCATGTAATAATAAAAAGTATTATACAATCTACCATCAAAATATGCCAGTTTATAAATTTTCTTTTATACTGTATAAACCGAGCATTTTAAGGCCAACGCCAAAAAGCAAATTAGCAGTACGTGAATCCACTCGCATGATCTACTCAAGCACTGTCATACTCTACATTAAGGTTAAGCACAATCACATCCCAAGCTCAAGTCTTGCCATCTCTAAGGCTGCCTTGGCTGCATTTCGCTCTTGTTCCCTACTCAGACAAAGTTTCATTGCCTCGGAAAGAGTCTGCAAACTCTTTTGGGACCTCAACATATCCTTACAAATCTCACCAGCACGAGTCTCTAGCTCCTTCCTCTCAGCCTCACAGCTGGACAACTGATTCTCAACTCGCAGAAGCAAATCTCTGACACAAGAAGCCTCTTTACGGAGTGATAGAATGCGTTGACTGGAGGCCATCAAAGAGGAGACTGTTTCAGCATGAATGTGACAAATATCCTCGTACCCAACTTTCTCACAATGGTACTGCTCAATCAACTCTTGCAAGGAATGTTCATTGGTGGCTGAGCGTTCCATATCAGCGAGTGATGATGCCTGGTCTATGAATTTCCTCACACGCTCACGAAAAGGTGTATAATCAACTGACAGTCGATCCAAAATATCAAAAGTTGCTTTCACTGCCTGTGTCATGGACTCATGTTTAAGTGGATCCATGGACTGAAGACTGGTAATTAGCTGATTTTGAACATACACCAATGTCTGCTCGAGCACCTCCAAATGTGACGTTGTTGTGCTGCCTTCAAATATAGGGGGAGAACTTTTGGGGTTTGACAACTCCCAAGAAACATTACTCAAAGCTGAAGTATCCCGACCAGATATTTGTGGAGATGGCTTGTCAAAATCAGCAATTGAAAGACTATGAGAAGGCAGGTCAGTAAAGCCTTCGTTATTGAACACATTTTTGTTCTGAACATAGGTGGGATCAAAAGTAGGGAAAACACCTGTTCAAAATATGCATTAGAGTCATAATCAAACATGAGAGGAAAAAATTAAACCAATGGTACTAAGGTTTTATGTACAGCAAAAGAAATGCCTAGTTGGAGGAACTGATAAGCATCGAGAAGGAAGGAAAGCGAGCCGGCCCCACCAACCCAGAACATGAAGACCTAAAATTTGACATGCATAACCTGTCATTTAAAAAGAAAAGAAAAGGAAAATATATTAATAATAGCAGCAATGGTGAGGCAAGTTAGCTAAACTGGATGGCAGCAAGAGAAACATCAACTAAAGATACAGATTGAACCTAAATATGCACAAGAAATACCTTGTGTAGATTTGTCTCTAGCAGCAGTGATCTGCATCCAGAACACAGTCTCTCGACAATGAATCTCAGCCCAACCTGTTGCATGGGACATTAGGAGTGTTTTCTTCACAATGGGATCCCTCAATTCAGCCCCCAACAATACTAGGTCTTGGAATTTTGAAGAGGCCTCAACATGTGATGGGTCGATACACTTTGCTGGGTTTGAAACATCAAATGTTTCGTCATGTGCCCCACTCTCTACAAGGGGTTCTTGTTCATTCTCAAAATGTCCATCTATAGCCACAAAACTGGGGGATTGATGTTGAGGATTTTCCATCTCCAGCGACTCAAAATTTATCCCTTCTAAATGCTCAATACTCAAATCACCCAAGCCACCAGCCAAGCTTTTTGAAGTAGACCTTGCAAATACGTCAAGTTTGCATTCTTCTACAAGGTCATTTATTGTGATAACTTCTTGGGTATTTTCCCACTGGTGGAAAAGACAAGCTCCATGTCCCTGTCACCAAGCCACAGTCCATTAATCAGGTATGGTCAAAAATGGCAAATCCTATATTTCAAAATGCTATACAAGGAGGATACGAATGAAAACTGCTGGCTGCCCTCACAAAATGCTGCCATTGGATCTCTCTCTTTCCAATTTCTCAGGTTATTTTTATCTTTGTTTAAGGACAATGTGCTGTACAGGTAGTTGAGATGGAGCAAGACCCAATACAAAAGTGTTTTTTGGGCACATATACTCCCAATACTAGATGCCAAAAGTGAAATAGCCACAGAACCAGAAGAAAAATCATTGAGGATTAATGAAAATATAACATTAAGCGAGAAACCATACAACAAATATTCACGTTTCTGTTCTATAACACGATAAAACCTCCATCAGGTACCGCAAGAAGGATTGAAATTATTTATAATACCATCAACAGTTACTAAGGCCTAGTTTGGTTACACAGTTCAAATTATCTCATCTCATCATTACAACTTTTTCAAATTTTCACAAAAAATATAATAAACAACTCAATTTTTCAATTTTCAAAATAAAAATGATATTTTAACAATATTTTATTTAACTCTCAACTCTATCTATGTAACCAAAAGAGGCCTAAATCGCTGAAGGCTGAGCCAACTGTATATTGAGTTTCCATTTAGCACCAGAAATTCAAGTACACACGAATCAAAGATACTTGAAAACTCAACCAAATTGTTCGATAGTATCAAGTACTCGGAATCCCATGACAAGTGCAAATCAGAAACATAACTCATAGAACAAACAATGCTCGGTTTTGGCATACACGCCATGTTAAAGAAACACTCAATCTAGTGAGTGTTTTTGATAGCTGGGAAAACTTCATAAAAGAAAAATTAGGCGCAAGTCTGAAATAAGTTTGTGAATGCCATGGCGACGGGGGTACTCACACTCCGGCATATATACGAACATGCATTAGGAGGTAGGGTCGATCATCTGGGCATTATGGGGCATACCTGCTTGATTGGGCAAACAAAGTAGCTTCGACCCGCATTTGGCCCAACTTGCAACGTGTTTCTTCGACAGACTCCAGCGCCACAAGAACACCGAGGGTACACCGACTGAGGAGACTTGCTAGTTTCACCATTTTTCACTTCGTCACACCACTTAAAAAAACGACATTGGCTACCCTGTAAATATGAAACAGTTTTCCAACTAAATATAAAAAAACAGAGATTTATTTATGAAGTATCTAAAAGAAGGAGAAGAAGAAGAACAGAGAGACAAAAAAAAAAAAAAAGCAACAGTAAAAGGAGTTAACGCCAGGGCACGCGTAGAACTTCCTCCCGGGATTCTTCTCAGTGCCGGAAGTCCGAACAAGGCAATCCTGGCCACAACGGCATCGAATGAGGGGCAGATCAAAATCGTTGGAAGAAGAGGAGGTGGGGAGGCTAACAATGGCAGAAGAGGGCTGAAATTTCACATCGGGGTTCTTGAAAGGGCAATTTTTGACCCAGTGGCCTCGCTGACGGCAGTGGAAGCAGGCGTCCCTTTCCATTATCGGGTGCAAGTGCAAATCTTTGACGATTCGTCGATTACACTGAAGAATCACATTCCAGTGGATAAGACTTGGGAGTTAAGCGCAGTGCACAGTGCACTGTTGGTGGTGTACTGAGAGTCTGGAGTAACTTGATGAGTTGAGGTGAGTGGCAAAAGGAAGATCGACGTTAAAGCCGAGAACACAACACGAAACAAGCGTACGAAACACGCTTTGGCCATGACTATTCTTAAGCCCTCGTTTGGTCATAAGTGATGAGATGATGTGTTTTATTAAAAATTATTAAAATATAATTTTTATTTTAAAATTAAAAAGAATTGAATTATTTCTTATATTTTTGTATATAAATTTAAACAAATTATAATAATATGATGAGATGAGATGATTTTGTATATTCAAATCGGGCTTAAGTTTTATCAAGTGCGGGTGATACTCATGTTGTTATAATTTTGAAAAATAATTTATACAAATCTTAAATATAAATAAATTCTATTTAAGTTCTTGTAAAAATATGAATCATATTTTTTTTAAAGTATAAAACAATCTATTCTTTATTAGTGAGATCTATTTTTTTACAAAATTTTTTTATAGAACTTGCCTATTTGAAGTGTATACTAGCATTACTCTATAATTTTACTCTAAAACAAAAAGTCGTGACATTAGGAATTTTAAAGTCATGTTTGGATGTTGATTTGAGTTGAGATGAGTTGAGTTCTTTATGAATAGTAATTTTGGATGTTGAGATGAGTTGAGTTCTTTAGGATAGTAGTGAGTCGAGATGGTAGAGTGAGTTTTGTAAGGTCAACCTAAGATGAATTTAAATATATTTATGAAAATTTGAAAAAAGTTGTGAATCCCACGTGTTAAGAAGTATTAAGTTGAAAAATGTTGCGAGTCTCACGTATAAAGAAGTTTTGAATTGAGATTAGTTTAGTAATTTGAGAATTAGGTTTTTGGATGTTAGACTTGGTTTAAAATTAGACTGAACTGAATGATCTCAATTCAATCTAAGTTCCTAACAGGATCTGCTATATTTGGTAAGTGAGACTATTTTATTATTATTTATAAATTATTTATTAATTAATTATTATTAATTATTATTATTCATAGATTATCTGAGATCATCTCAACATCTAAATGTAGATTAAAAAGTGTTATAATAATTTTAAAAACATTTTCATAATAAAATTAAGGAGATGTTCAGAAGTAATTTTCATTTCATCCTATCTCATCTCCTTCCCAAATATCATTCAAATACAAATACTTTCAAACTAATCATTATAACTTTCTCAAACTTTCAAACGAAAAATAAAAATCAATTCAACTTTTTCAAATCTCAAAACAAAAATTATATTAAAATTTTTTATTATAACAATATTTTAATTTAATAATATTTATATTCAAATTTTTTTCTCTCTTTTCTCAAAATCCCATAAAACATAACTCAAACTATTAATAAAATATCTTACTACTATTTACAAAATTCTCATCTCTATCTCATTCTCCAAGCATCTCAGGTTTAGATACAAAAGTCTCCCCGACTCATCTCAACCCATCTCATCTAATTATTACAATTTTCTCAAATTTTTACACAAAATATATTAAACAATTCAACTTTTTCAAATCTTAAAACAATAATAATATTAAAAAATGATATTCTAACAATATTTTATCCAACTTTCAACTTTTATTTCAACTCATCTCATTTTAACTCACTATCCAAACCTCCTAGGTGTTTTCGTCCTTTGGCTTTTTTTTAAGCGTAATTACCTTGTACAATATCTGAAAAAGTACATTTGAGGGAAAACAATTTTCTTATAAACATACTAAAATACTTTTTAATATATTAAAAAAAAACTAAAATGACGTTTTAAGAAAAAAACTTTTTTTCAAATGTACTTTTTTTAATATTGCATAACATAAGGTAGTTACACTTTAAAAAAGAAATTGTAATGGTGAAAACACTCATATAATTACCTTAAAAGAGGAACTGGTATGAGTAGAAGGATAGAAATATCAAAATTTTCCATACTTGTAGAACTCAAAGGCAAAAGAAAAACCAAATTGTGGAGATCAGAGATTCAGATTCAATCACCAAAACTGAACAGGAGTATATTCAGAAGGCTTTCCAAAGTTATTTTCAACAAGTGTATACTTCACAGAATCCTACAGATGAAGATATTCAGATATGTGTATCAAATCTAGAAGGAAGAGTTACAATGGGGATGAATGAGACACTAGTGTAGCAATTCACAAGATTAGATGTGGAGGAAGCTTTGCAGCAGATGGCCCCACTAAAATTCCCATGCTCTAATGGGTTTAGAGCATGCTTCTACCAAGAACATTGGAGCTCAGTAGGTGATGATGTAAGTTCAACTGTTTTAAATTGTCTAAATGGAGATCATTTTGACAATTACATAAACATTACATATATTGCCATAATTCCTAAGATCAACAACCCTTTATCTGTTGGTGATTTTCGTCCCATAAGTTTATGTAATATTTTATATAAAATTATTGTAAAAACTTTAGTCAACAAATTAATGATCACAGATAATATACTTATTGCGTATGAAGCTTTGCATTCTATGAAGTACAAACAAAAAAGGAAGAAATGTAGTATGGCTTTAAAGTTAGATATGTAAAAAACGTATGATAAAGTTGAGTGGAAATATCTAAAGGTAATGATGCAAAAGTTGGGTTTTGATGGTCGTTGGATAAAGCTTATAAGGCAGTGTGTGACTTTTGTTAATTATGCAGTATTAGATAATGGGCAACCAGGAAGTAAAATAAGTCCTACTAGAGGAATCAGGCAAGGAGACCCACTATCTCCTTACTTATTCCTTCTATGTGTTGAAGGACTAAGCTCTTTGATCACTAATGTTGACAGAAGTGGGGATATCAATGGAGTCCCTGTGGTAAGGGGAGGTACTGATGTCAGTCATTTAATATTTACAGATGACTGCATGCTATTTTGTAGATCAAATATGCACGAAAGGAAACATGTTGAAAAGATTTTGGACATATATGAGATGGCTTATGGGTAGAAACTAAATAAGCAATAAAATCAATATTCTTCAGTTCAAATACTAGTTCAATAGAAAGAGATGATTTGGTCCAGGAGATAGGTGCTAGGGCCAGTGGAGATTATGAGAAATATTTGGGTCTACCCACAGTTGTTGGAAGATCTAAATATAAATCTTTTAGAGTGATTAAAGAAAGAATATGGGAGAGGATCAACAATTGGAAAAAGAACTTCCTATCTCAGGCAGGAAAAGAAGTTTTAATCAAGGAAATATTATAGGCAATACCAACATATGCGACAAGTGTATTTAAGTTTCCAAAGAAACTTTGTTAGGAAATTTCAGCAGTGATGGCAAGATTTTGGTGGGGGATTATGAAGCAAAATAGGAAAATAATCCAATGGAAAAAATGGAGTAAAATGAGTAGAGCTAAGAATGTGGGTGGCCTGGAATTTAGAGATAGATTGCTTTAATTCTGCAATGTTTGCAAAACAATTTTGGAGATTACTGACCAACCCAAATTCATATTCAGCAACAATTATTAAAGAAGAATACTATAAACATAGCTCAATTATGGAACCCAAGTTAGGTGGAGTGCCATCACATATATGGAGAAGCATCTGAGAAGCAAAAACACTAATAAAGGAAGAAATGAGATGGAGAGTGGAAAATGGAAAATGGTAGAAGAATAAAGATTTGGGAGGATAAATTGCTTCCTTCTCCAACAACTTTTCAAGTACAATCTCCAATAAAATTATTGCATGAAGAAGCAACTATGGATGCATTAATAGACAGATCTAGAGGGCGTTGGGATCATGAGCTGGTACAAGAAGTGATGAATGAAACGGAAGCAGAAATGATATGTAGTATACCCATAAGCAAGAATGGACTGGAGGATAAAATAATTTGGGGTCTGGGAAAAAATGGTTTTTTTTTTCCTTGTTAAAACTGCCTATCATCTTGCAGTGGAAATGAACAACAAAGAGAGTGGTGAGCAATCAAATTATAAGGATGCTAATGAGGGATGGAAGTAGATTTGGGAATTAGATGCACTAGATCCTATTAAAAGTTCCTCTTGAGGGTTGTAGAGGAGACTACTGGTCATGTGCTTTTGGAGTTGTGGCGGCATCAGATGTATGGGCCGAGTTTTTAAGTGTTGTGCACAAATGGGAGTGCAAAGAAGTGGACTTCTACAATATATGGAAGGAACTAGGCAAAAAACTTCAGATGTATGAATTAGAAGAGATGGCTTGTGGGTTCAAAAAGCTTTGGCTCAAAAGAAATAAATGGGTGTTTGAAGGCAAGTTTGAAAGTCCAAAGGCAATATTGATTGCTGCTAGAAGTGATCTGGAAGAATTTATGAAAGCTAATGAAAAAACTAGTGAACCCTGTTAATGTCGTGTTTCACGGACCTGGGTAACTCTACACCAACAGTGCTCGAGCAATGACATGCACAGTAAAAGGGGGGGACCTTGGGGTCTATTGTTCCTCCAATACTTAAATTAG
This sequence comes from Pterocarya stenoptera, assembly GCA_003123785.1. Classification (NCBI taxonomy): domain Eukaryota; kingdom Viridiplantae; phylum Streptophyta; class Magnoliopsida; order Fagales; family Juglandaceae; genus Pterocarya; species Pterocarya stenoptera. Next base: position 33,733 of record QEOT01123289.1, on the reverse strand, counting down.
TGATGGTGTAGAAGATGAAGATGAACAATAGTCAAGATGAGAGTGTAAGATGATCACCTGTTCGCTGTAGGTAGTATTTATTTATACTTGCCGACCTAGTCTCCATGGTAGTGGAGCTTTGCATAGCAGGAGATAATATATTTATGTTGTCTACTCGTCAAGCTATCTTTGTGCCGTCAGTTCATCGAGCTATGAAGTGCTTTGGATTGCTGTGCATTGCTCGGGTCCTGGGTCGCCTTGAATGTGGCATGCATTGAATGCGGCATGCCTTCTGCTCTGGGCCGCATTGAATGCGACATGTTTTCTGTCCTAGGTTCCTCTCATCTCATTAATGTTTGGTATGAACCGACATACATATTCCCGGCTCACATTGAATGTTATATTCCTTCCTTCTTAAGTTTCTCCCGTATCTTTTGACTTGGTTCTAAACATAAGCATGGTCCGACCCGGGCCTCCCACCCAGGTCCTGACACCCGATCTCTTAATTTGTTTGATCCAGCCCAGATCTCGCACCTGGGCTTTCACCCGGGCCTCACTTTTAGCCCAACCCAGGGGGTTTATTCGGCCTAGAGGATTTTCTCCCTTCACAAACCCAATGTAGGTGCAGAAGTGGTTAATAGAGATACAAGATGGCAAAGACCAAGAAGTAATACCTATAAAGCAAATTGAGATGCTGCATTTGATATAAAGAAGATGAAAATGGGAGCTGGCGTGGTCATGAGGGATTCTGAAGGAGAACTAATAGCCTGATTGAGTATGCCTAAATTTTATGTGAGAAGTGCAAAACTTGCTGAAATTCATGCTTTATGGAGATCTGTGGATTTTGCTCTGAGATTGGACTAGATACAGTTACCTTTGAAGGTGATGCATTGTCAGTCATAAGAGAGGGTCAGCATCTTGAAGAGAATTTGGCATGGCACGGACAAATGATCGAGGATATTAAGCAGGTTCTCAGTGAAGATGATTAAGCTTTATTATTGTATATTTTATATATTTAAAATCAATATATTTTTAATTATTTCAATATGTTATTATTGATTTTGGATGAAAAAATAATTAAGAAGCATAAATCTAAGTTGTGATTTAAATTGATTAATATGATAGTTTGTACTTAATTTTAATATTTATGATTTAATTAGGTAATATTTCTGCCCAACCCACTTTTAATATTTTATCCTTCATTTTAATTTTTCTGATTTCTACTTTTTCATATAGATCAAAGGTGAGAAAAAGAACCAAAAGAATTCACACGGACGCTGGAGACTTCAAGCTGGCACACGAAAAAAAGGGAATTGAATAGTCAAGGAGGAAACTGATAACAGATCGGTATTTCATGCGTAACTTTGGCATATAATCTTGGTTTGATACGATTTTTGGTGGGTTGGAAACTTGACTTCAACCCGACAAATTCATGTCTAGTGGAATTTTCGAGGGGAGGAAGTTTCGGGGGGTCAAAAAGAGGCTTGAAGTAAAAGCAACATTTGGTTTTATGCCAGACGAAAAAATGAAAGAAGTGGGCAATTGAGTGGGGAACGAAAAAGCAAAAAGGGGGCCCAACATATATATTTCTGCACATTTGTTCTCTTGCTTTTTGGTGGAAACGTAGGAAGCTGAACCAAGAAATAAAAGAAGACAAAAGCATTAAATGGGCTAAAAAGGCTATGGGGTATTTTTGGTTTTTAAAACCCATGCATGTTGGCCGACTCACGAAGAGCAAGATGGTAGGAGGCTAGGAGCCACGCGGAGACCAGTAAATAAAAAGGAGGAAATGCGGCGCAACCCAGGAAAACACGAAAGAAAATGCCGAAGAAAATGTGGGACCTTGCTTTCGGGGAAGACATGGAGTCTCTGACATGGAGTCTATATAAAGAGACGGACAGGAAGAGCTGTGAAGAAGGGGGAGGAGGAGACTCTTACGCCAGGGAGTTTTTAATAGTGGTGTTGATTTTCTTAGTATTTTTGTTTGTTTTTATATTGAGTATGGGAGGCTAGTTTCTTTTTTTTTTTTTTTTGATAAAAGTAGATCATCATCCTTCATTAAGATAGGACATATAAATATGACTTGGAAATAAATCAATTACAATTGTTAAGAGCACCTCAGTACACATACGTGTCTAATAAGGTCTAGTCCAGACTGTAAATCTCTAAAGATCTAAATCTTAGAAAAAATACCACCTCTGTACACGACAGAGATTATACAACCCCCATACCCCGACAAAGCAGGTTAGGGTACACCAAATCCCACCATCCGACAATGTGGAGGGAGGACAACTTTTTTGGATTTTTATTAATCTAAAAACAACATTACACAAAGAAAATTACAAACAAAAACACTGGTGCGTGCACTACACAGCAGCAGACTGCACAAGCAATGCACAAAAGGAGCTGTTGTGGAGCGTGCAGCCCATGCGCCCAGCTGGACGGAGAACCGCTAAACGATCTTGGAAGTACCAGACTCGCAGACGCCAGAAACGCCGCGCGTAGAGACGTAAGAGGGCTTGTTAGACCCCCACGTAAAGTAACCTCTAAAAGCACAACACATGTCCGGGACATGCCCCTTGATCATGCCACGAGCATGCCTTGGCCCGTGTCTTGTCACATACGGGGCGCCCAGCATACCCATGGACCGGCCACATGCATGCCTAGGCCCGTGCCTTGACACACACGGGGCATCCAGCATGCATGCCATGCACAAGCACATGTGCGCGCCACACCTAGAACACAGCGAGGTTAGTGGCTATGTGCAACCCAGCGCACGGCTAGGCATGCGTATGCCCAATCGTTGCGTGGCCCTGCGCATGCACGCAGGCCGCACGGCCCTACGCATGCACCTTGGCGCACAGCCATGCACACGCCCACCAGGCGTACGCCCAGCCTGCGCACGCCCATGCGTGCGCCCATGCACCTACAGCCGGCCATGCACCCAACCGCATAGCCCTCCTGCCGCATGCCAGCAAGGTCAGTGGCATGCCATCCAGCGCACGGCTACAGCCAATGCCATGCAAAGCAGGCCAGTGGCATGCCCACCAGGCATGCCATCCAGCGCATAGCTCCATCCCATGCCTTGCAGCAGACTCACATGGCTAGCCACCATCAGCAGGCCGAACATGGCACCATGCCATGCCCAGCAGCTAGCCCATGCATGGCACCATGCCATGCACCACAGCTAGTCATGCCGAGCCACTTAGCCATAGACCAGATCGAGGACCACAATGCAACATCTTAGCCGAACCATTGGCTTATACATGCCACGGCCATGTGGTCCATGCCACTATCCTTATTTATGTTATTTATTTTATTTATTTATTTATTTTATTTCTTTTATTGCAAAAGGACCTTTTGGGGGTTTCCAAGTTGTAACATTTATGAATAGGACCCTTAGTCATTTCTTTCACATCTTTTGACAAATTGACTAGAGTGAGGACATTGTTGAGAGATCATTTCGGTGCTAGACACTTGGGCTCTTTTATGTGCAATTTATTGGATCCCAAAGAGAGGATTACTCCATGCAATTTATTGAATTGGAGTAATCCATTTATCTTGTTTATCAACTTGGTGCAATTTATTGAATCCAAGTTGATCATCTTTATGTTTGTTATTTTTATATATATGAGGTTTATTCAATCTTGGGGCACATTGTGAATCCCTTGTTGAATTACTTTCATTGTTCATTCAAGTTCATCATTTGTTCTTGAGTGTTCATCTTGTGTTCTTGGTGTTCATCCATATTTTTGTCTTTCAATCCAATCATCTCATAGTTTCGGGTAACCCTAGTGTTTGTCAACTTTCTATAAATTGTTGACTCAACACTTGTTGCCCTAGCCGAACCACACTTCCCTTATTGGCCTCCAAATGAATTTCGACCAACTCCTTCCATATTGGGATTGACTTGGTCGACCAACCCACTTGCCATAATAGGGTTTCCATACTTAGAAACCCTAATTGACCAATTCATCTCTCTTGGCCGGCTACACCCCTATCCACAATCAAATCCCTTATTTTTAGGAAATTTTCCTAAAAACTCTCCAACCCCTATTCAGCCAAGCTAGTGCCGCCCACTCCACAACCCTAATCCATCTTCCATCTCAAACCCTAACCACCTCATCCAAACCCTAACCCTAATCACCAAAGTGGTGCCATCCATGCAAGTCACCATTGCTGTGCACCCCATGCAAGCCTAGCAATCCAAACACTTAGCAATTTTTTCCAACATCCCATACACTCATCCTAGCCTAAACACTAACCTCACATTGTTCAAATTGCCATCTTTGCCATTATTGTTCAGGAATCAAGCAAGAGAGGAACGGAAGTTCGATTATCACAAGGTCACCCTTGGCATGGAGATCCTAGTGCTTAGGGACTTGACCGAGGTCCCTAACAGGGCTCCCCGGTGGCGCATGATGACCACGTGCCGGAGTACTCCGGGACCTTTGACCCGCGCGTGCGGGCCACTCGCCGCTCCGTTTGACGCCGTGTTAAGTGGTCTTGTAGATTGGCGGCTGGGCAATACCATGGCGTGGCGCGTTCGGACCTGTGGTGGTCGGTAGGTCCTAAATCAGCGATTCTCCCTTTGAAAGTTCTGAAAAAACACAAAAATAAAACACAAACTAACTACAAAGATGAGAGAGGAGGGAGGGAGGAGAGAGGGGGAAGGGAGCCGAAGCTCCCACCCCCTCTAGCTGGGTCAAGAAAGGTTTTTTCTAGAGAGAGAGGGTCTGGGTTTTCTTTCGAGCCTAGGGAGGCTAGTTTTATAACTTAAGTTGATGGAATAGCTTGAATTGGTTGTGATTTCTTGCATTAATGGAAATCTTCTCTACCATTATTAATTTTCATTTACTGCATTGTAGATGAATTTATTTCATAACTAACTTGAATCTCTTGCTCAAGACTTGTTGTTGATGAAAGGCATATCAAATGCTTGAAAGAATGCAAGGATTCAATGCTAACTTAAATTTCTATTTCCATTTACAAATTTCAAAAAATATATTAAATAACTTTGTAAATGAACTTCCAAAGTCAAATCCTCCGATTATGAATACCTTGATTTGATTAATAATCGAGAAAACTAAAAAAGATTGAGATTGCAAGAATCATAACTAACTAAAGCTAGACCTGAAGCTTAGGTGTTTATTTCTTTGATAAGATCATAATTTTCTACTACAAATTTTGCTTCTTTTCTTTTGTTGCAAAATTTCAGTTTTCATTTTTCATTTCACATCTACAAATCAAAAACCTATTTCTTTCTTTATACATAAACCATAAGATTTTTACATAGCATTTTAAAGATTGTTTTAATACATTTTTATTCTTGTAAAATACGATCCTAGATATATCCTTGATACAATTTTACACTTTTTACACTTGGAAGAATACATTTGGAATCAAATCAAAAGACCAAAGTAGAAAATACAGTATGTTCCAAGAGAAGGCAATGGGGCAGCACATTCAACTTGAAAAACAATGTACTGATTAATCTTTTACGATGAATGAAGCTATATTTATCTCAAAAAAATTCTTTAAAAAAGAGAATAAGATTAACTATTAATTTTTTTTTATATAGATTTCTTTTTCTTTTTTTTTTAAAACAAATGTGCGACGTTCATTATTTACAGGCATTTGCTTCCTAATATATGCGAACTTCTCCAATCATTCATCCTCAACAACCTGCTTCTCTCTCCCCCACCCCCAAAAAAAAATACTGAAAGAAAAACAACTTATTCGTGGGGGTGATAAATTATTAAAACGTGCATCGTGGTAGTGACATATTAAGGAAAGTTTCAGAATCCAAAGTGTTCATACAAGTAAATTGGATAAGAACATGAGAAAAACAAAAAAAGCAAAAAAGGATTGAGCCGTAGAGGACCAGAGGTAGCCGTTACATTTGGTACGGTAAGGGAAGATGATATTAGTGGAAATAATTTGTAAATAATAATAAAATTATTAATTAAAATAAAATCAAATCAAATAAAATCAAATCAAATGAGATTAGATTAGATAGCGGATCCAAAACATTTTCTTTTAGCTCTATCCTTTTTTGTTTTTTTTTTGTTTTCATTCAATAAGTAATATTTAATTGGAGAGTAGAAGCAACATCAACGTAGCTGGCTGGTGGGGATGTGACCAACGCCACTCCCCACAAGCCACAGCATCGAGTCTCTTTCTCTCGGTTGCGTCGTACGATATATATATATTTTTAAGGATCATTCTACACCCACTTGTGCAGTGGGACCCTGCTGGTGAGTCTCGTTAAGCATTTTTTAGTTTTTTCTTTTCATATCATTTTTTAAGGTTATTAAAAATTGTTTTAAAAAAATCAGAATATTATTAAATAATATTTTTTAAACATTAAATAAAAATAAAAAAATAAAAAAATGGAGCGGTGGCTTTTAGCGGTACTCAGCAGCGGGGCACATAGCGTTTTCCTATTTTTTATTAGAGAAATTCTACTTACAACCGCCCTCGCGGAAACGCTGCGCAACCGGCGCTACTTTTCATGAAATGCAGTTATCACTTAAGTCCTTATCAGTTATCATTTCGTTCGTTTCCTCTCTCTTTCTCTATCAATTTTTTTTTTGCCTTCTTCCTTCTCTCAACAAAGAAGAAAACAACCATCCAAACTCCAAAGTGCATATCAAACCACAGCTAGCGCAAACAAGAACAGCATAAAAATTGGAACAACTAGTTACCTTGAATCTCCGGGCAGCTTAGCTGCCAGAGCCTCCGCAAAGTCTACAATGGCATGATGCACATACAGAACTGTAGAGTGCTGCAAGCACCTTGTCTGGTTAACAATTTTTTCCACCACATCCGAGTGACAATGCCCGCAACAGACAGTGGCTATCCCACCGAAGGCATCCAAATATCTACGGCCATTTTCGTCATACAAATACTGCATTTTCCCATCTACCAAATTTAACTGTAAAACAAGATACAAACTTTTTCACTACCAAATATCACAGTTATTGCCGGTTGAATTCTAAGATACGAAACGAGCAAAAATGGAGTTCGTCCCCAAGTAAACTCCTTCACTGCTTCTAGTTTTCGTATATTAAGCAATCACTGTGAAAAACCAAAGCCCCTCGCGCCTCTCTTGGTGCATGGTAGCTCTTCTTTAAGTCGCCCGCTGCATTCTTACTCGACCCAGCGCCATGGATCCTACCCGAGCTTTTGTCAAGAACGTGAAGCGTCTAATAGTCAAGGTTACTTGTAACAAGATACAATTTTTCGATTCTCTGCAGAACTTCGGCTGCTTTTCGTTCATTTTTGTTCATTTGTTTCTTTTCGCTTATTTGGGGTCGTGCAGAACTTCGGTTTGCAAACCCTAGCACGCGTCTGTTTGTGCTCTTTCATTCTTCTTCTATTCTGTAAATACTAATGATAATGAATGAAGATGCGCGCAAGGCTTTCATGTGGACATTGCTTATACTGTGGGCTGCTTATGTGAGTTGGAGATGAAGTGCACTTATACATAGTGCAACTAAAATGAAAAAATAGACCACAGGAGGTTCTAATTGTGATTGCCAGCGCAAGTTTCATGCACCAGACTCGCACTTAGAACAGATTTGAAGCGCTTTTATGTTTTATACGTGTTATATAAAAAACAAATTAACCCCATGAAATAATTCAAGTGTTTTGTCCGAAGACGCTCCGGTTACATAGCTTCGTGGCTCGTCAAGTTTCTTCTGCATCGCAGTTACGTTACACTGTCAGGGCCTCTGTTCGCGACCCCAATGATCCAAAAAGAAAAAGTCACTTACTTGCACTTGATGGAGCTAAGGAGAGACTTCATCTGTTCAAAGAAAATTTATTGGAAGAAGGTTCCTTTGATGCTGCTATTCAGGGCTGTGAAGGTGTTTTCCATACTGCATCTCCCTTCTATTATGACGTCAAGGACCCAGGGGTAGAACTACTTGATCTCGCAGTGAAGGGAACACTTAATGTTCTTAACTCGTGTTCAAGTTCTGCATCTGTTAAACGGGTAGTCTTGACATCTTCTATTGCTGCAGTTGCATACAATGGAAGGCCTCGAACTCCTGATGTAGTCATTGATGAGACTTGGTTTTCAGTTCCTGAAATCTGTAAGGAAGCAAAGCTATGGTACGTGGTTTCCAAGACATTGGCTGAAGAAGCTGCCTGGAAGTTTGCAAAAGAGAAAGGTCTTGACATGGTTGCAATCAACCCGTCAATGGTGATTGGTCCTCTCTTACAGCCAACCCTAAATACTAGTGCAGCCGCAGTTTCCAACTTAGTAAATGGAGCACAAGTGTTTCCCAATCTATCATTTGGATGGATTAATGTCAAAGATGTTACTAATGCCCATGTTCAAGCATATGAAATCCCTTCCGGCAGTGGAAGATATTGTTTAGTTGAAAGAGTTGCTCACTATTCTGAAGTCGTGAGGATTTTACGTGAGCTTTATCCCTCTTTACAACTTCCAGAGAAGTGTGCAGATGATAAGCCATTTGTGCCAACATATCAGGTGTCGAAAGAGAAGGCAAAAAGCTTGGGTATTGAATTCATTCACACGTTTCGTATCTAGAATTCACGTGACGTCTGGGAGTTTCTCATCAAAAGGAGCGCCAATTGCACAAGGTTACGCAAGGCCGGTTGTAAGTAGCTTTTCTCTTTTTATTAACACAAAGATATTCTAGAATCAAGCAAGTCGGCGTAGCGGTGGCGGTATGGTTAATCGTTAGCCCTGTTCTCTGTCTCTCTCGCACGAACACGCACACTCGCTGCCTCGCATGGTATGTTACAGCAAAGATGTCCTGTACATGACACAAAAAAAATGTTTAATGCAATTAAAAAAACTTATAAAAATATTTACTTTTCTATATATTAATTATTCATATCTTTGAAAATTATAAAATTTAAATTTAAAAAGAAAACTAAAAATGAGAAAAATTAGAAGTAAAAGTATCTACTAAAAAATAAGAAAAATTCTATTTACAATTTCTACTTAAAAATCATATATGCATATTTTTTATTAAATGAAAAAAAAAATATCATTTTAAAAAAACATATTTTTATAATTTTAAAAAATTTTTAAACTAAAATTACCTAGCATACGTTACAAGACTATAAGTAAAATTGTTCCAAAAATAAATCCCTTCAACTCGCAGTACCAGACAACCATTACTCTGCTTTACAGCCCACACATATCTCAAAATTAAATCGGATTAGAACTCCACCCACCTCTCTCTCTCTCTCTCTCCGTAACTTGTTGATATAGTTGTTCTCTTTGCTGCTTCAATTTCACCTTTCGCTCGTATGGGTTTGCTCTCCCTTTGAGACATCAAAAGATTAGAAGATCGTATTTATTTCTGGAATAAGTGTTTTCTTACGGGTTGTGGGGTTTCTATATTTACTGCGACGTATTGATGATCCGTTCCAACTGTGTGGTTTGGTAGAGGTGAGATGGGAGCGAGCGAGAGTGTAATAAATCCCTGAAAGTGTTGTCGGCGCATGGTCACTTTCTGTTGGCATTCTGTATCCAGCGATGATACATAGCGAGAGAGTGAGTGACTCGGAGCATTTCCATTAATTTATTCCGAAGTACAACAACAGAGTTTGATAGAGAAAGTAGTTAGAGAGGCTTCCTGGGTATTTTTATTACCATTGCTTGGAGGGCAGCTATCATCTGCATCATCACTCCCGGAAGAAGCATATTGATTTGGACCTGGACTGGGCTATACCATGCTCTGTCTGTATACCAACTGGGACTTCAAAATTCGGTCTTGATCACAACTGGATTTCTGTGCTTTTTATCCCCAACACACATTCTGTTTTTCTTTGATTTGGTAGAAGAGTACTTGGAGTATCTTCTTGATTTGACTGCTGCCTTTTTGGCGTTGGATAGAGGATTGCGGATGAATATTGATTTGGGTGGTAGTGGTATTAGAAGACTCTTTCGTTTTCCCTCTGGCAAATGAAGCTGCGGTTCATAGAGATCTGGCTGCATTACTTATCTGGGAATACAGGTCTGGACCCCGTCCTGTCCATGCTTTAATTTCATCTAGGTCCAGCCCTGATGGAATCAGAAGAAGATTTCAGATGTTAATTTGCGTTTTTGTTCAATAGCTTATATGAATCTCTGATTGACGTCCAAGCATTTGCGATTAGAGTCTGGGGATGATCGTATTTAGCCTTGTGGATTGAACAGTTATTGTAGACCTTTCTAAAGATGATTGGTCGTTGGCATTATTCATTTTGTCGTATTTTTAATTTTTTGTATCGGCCATTCAACAACAATGCATACCTTCTACACTAGTCATGTTCTTTGCTGTTTTCTTTGGGGAAAAGAAATTGAACTTCCAGTCATGATTCCGACTGCTGCTTTGTGTCTGATTTACTCCCATTCAGATAATTTTATGAGAGATTAGCTATGATTCTTAACAATTGCCCACTTATAGGTTTGGTGTTAACGGATGCTGCCTGACTTGTATGCAATTGCTTGTGGATATATAATAAATGTGAATGTTGCTCCTTTTTATGTTTTCTTTTTGTTGCATTTCTGCTTTTCCCCAGTAGATTTTGATTATTTTGCTTCTGACTCCTTTGCATTCCAGGTTCAATAAATAATTATTTGTGTCCCAATAATACTCTAGAGCATAGCTGAAGTGGCTCCCATTACAGATGTCAGGGCATCTTGCAGCAATAACAGCAGGTGCTGCAGGAGCGGTGGCATTGGTGGGGATAGTTATCTTCTTCATATGGCTCTGCCTATCTCGCAAAAGAACCCCTACAAGAACTTCAGAGACAGGGTCCTCTGATCCGTCTGTTCAAGGTAACTTTCACAACATATTTGTTTCTTTGAGGGTGTCAATAGAGAACAAACTCAATGTAAGGTACAATCAGTTCAGAAGTTTGTTTCTGTTAACCTGCAGTGGGAAGAAATGTTGGTTTTGAGCTGTCCTTTCATGAAACAAGGCGTTTTGAGATGGAAGAATTGTCTCTTTCCACAAAACAATTTAGTGATAAAAACCTAATCGGGCAAGGAAAGTTTGGGGAGGTATATAAGGGTTTGCTTAATGATGGGATGCTAGTGGCTATCAAAAAGCGACCTGGGGCACCTAGCCAGGAATTTATCAACGAGGTAATAATGATTCTTCCCATACAGCTAAACTCGATCATATAAGTTGCTACAACACAAGATAGAGGAAGCAACAGAGAGTAAACTAAGATTACAAGCATTCACCACCCATTCCTTGAAGAAGTTTAAGAGAATATAGTGAAATGTTGAAGTTGATTAAACAAGATTCTTTCAAATCTGGAATTGTCCTGTTACCCACAATGTAAAAACGTGGTGATTTTTAACTTTTACCTATAAAAAAAATCGGAAATTTTCCTGATATTATTAAAGTTGCAGTTAAGAAGAGTTCATGGTATCAGTTGGCTACACAAACTTTCCTAAGATAGATTAGTGAATCAGAATATTGATCACGAACTGTGTTTTCTTTTTTTCTTTCTTTTTTTGGTTTCCCATATTCAATAGATGCATTCGCCATAGTTTTAGCATTACAGAAAACCCGTGTCGTATATATAGAATGGTGATCTTTAATTTTTCTTCCCCATGATATATCCAGTTCCTTGCTTCAAAATATGGCATTTAATTATATAACTCATTGTAAACTCAACAAAGTCCTCCCAGATTAATTGGTCAGATGCTGGATATTTCTTTCCAATCTTCTCAAGACATTCAGTCATTTCAAACAGAACAAGATCTTTTTCTTGGTTGCCACACTCCAACATTTGAAACAAGTTTCTCAAGTTGGAAGTTGTGCTTCCTCCTTTCTGCTTTTCTTATTTCTTGAATTAGACTAAATTATAACTTACATTTATATTTTTCCCTGGTTTCTCCTGTCATATCTTTGTATTACAGGATACCTCTTATTTTTAGTATTTTTCATGGTTGGATCAGAAGGACTGACTTTGACTACCAGGTACTCTACCTTGCACCTATTCGGCACCGGAATCTTGTGACTCTGTTGGGCTATTGCCAGGAAAAAAATCAACAGTTTCTCATTTATGAATACATACCAAATGGAAGCTTTTCCAGTCACTTGTATGGTAACTCCCTGTCTAGTCTACATATTTGCTTTCATTTAGCTTAGTTAACTCAATTATAGTGGCAAAGTAAATATCATAACTGTCTCTTTTGCCCATTCGAAAATTCCTCAATTATTTCAATCACGTTATCTTCACCTTAACTTTCATCCGATATGTTTGAAAAATCATGGTGCATACAATTTATAATCACTTTCAAGTTTCTTCTGTTGTTTGTTCTTAGCTTAGCATGTACCCAGACCTTGCATCTCTGATGTTTAATTCTGATGCATGTTCAAACTGTGAATTTCTCTCTGCAGGCACTGGTCAACATTCACCTGAAAAGTTAGAATTCAAGAATAGAGTTTCAATTGCTCTAGGGGCAGCTAAAGGTGATCCTTTGCAAAATCAGTGAGCATTTGTGGCTTTCCTGGTATCGGTTTTTCTTTTTTTCTTATAAAATATCCAAGCATTGATATCGGCCCCACAAATTTCTGTTGTAAGCTACCATAAGACTTTCAGTTGAAAATGCAATTCGTAAGCTTTTTACATTACCCATAAAAAAAAAACTATCCTATCATCATCCCTGATGCGAAACATCACCGAATGATGGTTAAAAAGTTTACAAAATATCATTTTTTTTTTAAATTTAAATTTCTATTTTATATGCAGTAGGTCTTGAAGGCTTGAAGCACTGCTGTCATGTAGATCTCATTGGCTTTGTCTGTGTGCAGGTTTGGCTCATCTTCACTCCCTAAGTCCGCGTTTGATACATAAGGATTTCAAGACATCCAATGTCCTCGTTGTAGATAAAAATTTTACAGCTAAGGTTGCGGATGCAGGACTTCGTAATTTCCTTGGAAGAGTTGATATTGCTGGCCCATCTTCTCAAGTGACAGCAGATGAGATATTCCTCGCCCCAGAGTACAACTCCTTGATTTCTCTTACCTTTTTTTGATGAGTAATTGGCCCGAAGGGAGAGTTATCGTAATGATATCCACTTTTTGAGGAGTAGTCTCTATCCCTTGTGCTACATTAAGGATTAATTTTCCATGTTGCTTATGATAATTTAGTTGCCACGATAATCTATATGCTGTTTACTGGTGCAGAGTGCGAGAGTTCGGTCGATTTTCTGAAAAAAGTGATGTATACAGTTTTGGGGTATTCCTCGTGGAATTAGTAAGCGGGAGGGAAGCATTGGAATCGCCTTCTTTTGACTCAAATCAGAACCTGGTTGAATGGGTATGGAATTGTAGTCGTACAATATTGATACGCTGTTCATGCACCAAGGCATGTGACTCTTTTCATGCGCTGTCAAGAATTTTATCAGCTTCTACTCTCTAGATTATTTGTTGATAACTAGGTGCTAATATGTTTGTGGGTGGCTGGCTGCAAAGATCATTACACATTTATAAAGAAAACCAGCAATCACACGTGTATGTACATGTTTCTTTGTGGCAACTTTTGCAATATGGGTGGTGTAACGCAGAGTAGCTTTGAGGTATTTGTTTGGTGGGGGGTTTATCTGAAACTAAAATCATTTTTGTGGTGTGAAGGTACAAAACAATCAAGAAGATGGCACCTTTTCCAACATCATTGATCAAAGATTAGAGGCTACTTTTACAGCTGAAGGTATGGAAGAGGTTATAAAACTGATAGTCCGATGTGTTGAAGCTTCGAGTGAGAGGCGGCCTGCCATGAGCTATGTGGTAATGGAACTTGATCGGATACTCGAGAAAGAGATGAGCTTAACGACAATCACGGGCGAAGGCACCCCAACAGTGACCCTCGGAAGCCAGTTATTCAGAGCTACAGATTAAAAGATACTTGTATGGAACCCTAATGCCGGGAATGATATATTGCGAAAACACTTCATTTACTTTCTATTCTTTAATTTTTAATTTTATTTTTGAAACATGGAAAAAAAAATATAGCTGTTTGTTAAGTCTTAAGTGCATAAAGAACAGCTCCGCTTCTTGTACATTTTTGTTCCTTTTACATAAATGTACGATAATTCTTGTAGTAAGTCGGTGGAGATCAAAAGTTCCCTATTTTGTTAAAAATAAATTCTTAAAAATACATATACTCATATTTCTGCTAAAGTTTGAAAAGTAAACAAAGTTCTGGAAATATTTGAGTGCTTTTGAAGTTTGGATGATGAGGTAAGATGAGAATTTTTAAAAATTTTGTAAATAGTGTTAAGATAAAAGTTTAAAATATTATTATTTAATATTATTATTGTTTTGGGATTTGAAAAAGTTGAATTAGAATTTGAAAAAGTTGAATTGTTTATTATATTTTATATGGAAATTTGAAAAAGATGTAATGATGAGATGAGATGAGATAGAGATGAGATTTCTCATCTTTATCTCCAAACATAACTGCTTTAAAGTTATTTGGAAAAATAGTAGGTCTCGTTAATACTGATTTAGCTTCATTTAGTTACCAAACTCATCTCAACTCATTTCAACTCATTATTACAACCTTTTCAAATCCTAATACAAAATATAATAAACAAATCAATTTTTTCAAATCCTAAAATAATAATAATATTAAAAAATAATATTCTAACAATATTTTATCATCTAAACTCAACTTTGACTCAACTCACTTCAACATCCAAATAAATTGAGATGAGTTTCGCACCAAAACATAACTTTAAAAGTTCTCGAACTCGTAAAGCTAACATTTGTCTATTTTTTGTTAAGTCTCTTCCGAGTTTCTCTTTAATTTCCTTCCTTTTCTATTTTGTATACATGGCTTTTCTTTTACTTTTTTTTTTTTTTTGGAAATGATATATACAAATCTCAAATATACAATCTTATGCAAGTCCTTTATAAAAAAGTAGACCTCATAATGAAAAAGTGTGAAAAATTCACTTTTTCTTAATAGGTTCACATGTTTACAAAAGGCATGTATAAAACTTGTACATTTGGAGCTTGTACCTATCATTACTATTGTTAATAGCATGTTTCGCACACCTTTGCTTTGGGCTAGAGCTCAGGTCTTTTGAACTGGGCCTCGATCGGTGATATATGGAGCCCCCGGCAGTGGTCCAATATGGCTGTACGATGTCAATGCATACATTCATAGCGATGAACAATATTTAAATGCAGAGAAAATAAGAAGAGATGGACAAACAAATTTACGTGATTCGGCACTAGGCTCATGTCCACAGGGATTTGGGAGGGGGGAGATTCCACTAAAATATACTTTTTTACAGTCTCTCATAGCTTCTAATTTCTCACTCTACAATGGGAGCTGTAAATCTATTTGCTGGATAAGAGGTTCTCTCTAGAGCTCTCTGATTGAAGAAGAAGTTGAAGTAGTACAAGAGTTTGAAGTTGCCGAAGAGTCCCTCAAACCGTAGGCTCTTTGTCCCTTTTATCTAACTCTTTGCTTGCGTGCCCCTCGGTAGAACGGCATTTGGCCTAGTTCTTCCCTTTGGTCCTGCGGGAGGTACATTATTCGGGCAGTTTGCAACTGGACCCGCTCCCGCCCATTATCATCACAAGGAAGGGTAAGTTTGTGTTAGGTTGGCACTGAGCCTACTCTTTGTGACAAAGGTTGAGGTAAGCTATTCGAGCTGCCGAGGGGCAAGACCCTCTCTCCATCGCGAGAATGGTATTTGTCCGTTGCTTGATCGAAGTTGCTCGCTACTGTTTGTCATTTCCTCTCTTCCTCGCTCTTCATTTTTATTTCCACTTCCATTTTTTCATTTCTTTCTTTTTCTACTTCTTTTTTTTTTTTTTTGCCTGCTGCTTGACCAAAGTTGCCCGCTATTGTTTGCCATTTCCTCGCTCCTCATTTTTATTTCCACTTCTAATTTTTCCCTTTTTTTTTTTTAACCCATGCAAGAGCGTCAGTGGGTGAGAAGCAAACTGCAGAGGGATTTGTTGCCTGCTAGTGGCTGAGAAGCTTGTTGGCGGTCGACTAGTGTGGTGGCCTAGGGTGCTCGTTGTTGGCCGATGGGCACATGGTCTTGGAGAGGAGGCCACTGGCCGTGGTGTGCATGGCCGTGGAGTCTAGTGTACATGGTCGTGGAGTCTCGCCCTCTAAGCATGGCTGACGTGTAGTGGTTTTGTAGTTCCTGCTCATGGTTCATGGCCAAGGAGTGGAGGACCTCGGTCGTGAGCTCTTGGCCGTAGAATCCTGCCCGCGGTACATGGTCGTGGGCGAGGAGGCCACTGGCAGCTGGACCAAGGTCGTGGAGAGGAGGACACCGGCTGCGGTGCCCATGGCTGACATGTCCAATGCATGGCCCATGCACTAGTGTGTGGCCCACTGCGTCCCACAGTGTGATGGGGCGTTTAGGCAACATTCAGGCGAGGACAGAAAATGCCGGCGGTACACATGGTGGCCGCTAGCATCCCTACCATGCAATGGTGCAACATGGATAAGGAGAAACAGTGAGGGGCAGTTTCGCGGCTAGCGCACATAGCCCAGTGCCATCGTCCGCAATTGGGGTGGTCGGGAACTACACCTAGGGGGCAGACAATGCTGATGGCTCTGCCGTGCCGTGGCGGGACTAGGCCGAGGAGGTCTCAGCCACAGGCAATTCCATTCATGTGTCATGGAGTGGGGTCTCTATTGGGGGGTGGTGGTCACAGACCGTCTCTGAGGCGACAGATGGCGTTGACGGTTCGTTTGATGACAGTCGACATAGCCCCCTGGTTGTACGACGGCGGGGCTGTGGCTCATTGGGTGCATGCTGCTATGCACCTTCATGCACGACTCAAACACAAGATATGGCCCGTTGGTGGGGACCACTGGTGTTGAGCAAAAACTGCCCGCAATCCTATGGTGGTCATCGGAGGGTCAACGGGCCCCATGGGGGGGGGGGTGGCGCGGAGCTCTTAAGTGCATGGCGATGTGTGCATGGCACTGTGCGTGCCATGCACAATTTAAACATGCATGGGTACTGTGCATAGTGCCCGCCTTCTGTGTACATGTATATGTGCCCAGCGTTTTCCAAACGTATTATGTACTTAAAGTACATGAAACAATGGCATTTACAGCCAAAGTGTTCGGAAAGTTTGGTTCCTGACCCTGTATGCTAAATGTATAAAAAGTGCAGTGCACTTTTAGTCGCTCCTTTCTTACAGTAGTGTTTTTCATAAAAATTTAAAATGGAAAGGTTGAAGATACTTATCTGAAAATTTTTTATCTGCTCACTCGGATATTATTTAGCGCATCGAGAAATCTTCCTTCGTCACCCATTCCTCTATGATTTTTAGCCTTGCCTCCATGGCTTCCTCTGTGTCTCTTCTAAGCTGTCATAAACGGGTTGTTGCAGGCATATGAAGTACACGTAAGACCTATAACGATCCTACTGACGGCGCCACCGTTAATGTCGTGTTTCGCACACCTTTGGGCTAGGTTCTAGCAGCTCAGGTCTTCTGAATTGGGCCTCGATCGATGATGTACGAAGTCCCCCTATAGTGGTCCGGTGCGACTGTATGGTGTCGGTACATACATTCATGACGATGAACAATATTTAAATGTAGAGAAAATAAGAAGAGATGGACACAGATTTACGTGGTTCGGCACTAGACCTACGTCCACGGGGGTTTGGGGGAGGGGAGATTCCACTATAATATATTTTTTTACAGTCTCTTATAACCTATAATTTATCATTGTACAATGGGAGCCATAAATTTATTTACTGGAGAAGATATTCTCTTTAGAGCTCTCTAATTGAAGAAGAAGTAAAAGAAGAACCCAAAAATCTGAAGTAGTCCAAGGGTTCAAAGTCATCGAAGAATCCCTCAAACCGTAGGCTCCTTGTCCCTTTTATCTGACTATCTGCTTGCGTGCCCCTCGGTAGTGGTGATGAATGTCTGTTTTGCGTATCTGACCCCCTCTCTCTTTCTCACTTTCTCCTAACACCTTCGTGCCTCTTGACACCCTCACCTGTAGTCCATTCTTGTCTCATCTCCTTCTCTCATAATTTGTCTTCTAGTGATGACCCTCTTTATGGGTTAGGCCTTGAAAATTATTTTGGGTCTGGTGTATTTTAATTTTTACCCATTCACAACTATTTTTTCTTGAGTCACTTTAATGTTTTTCTTACTTTGATTTGTTTTCTCTCTACATTTACAACTTTAAAGGAAAACGCTAAGGACTTGTTTGATTACACATACGGATAAAATATAAGTTAAAAGTTGAATACAATATTGTTAAAATATAATTTTTTTATATAATTTTGTTTTAAGATTTGAAAATTTTGAATTATTTATTATATTTTTTGTAGGAATATGAAAAAGTTATAATAATTATATGAAATGATATGAGATAATTTGGTTTATATAACCAAATGAGGCAAGTCTATCCATTTTTTAATTATATGTAATTTGTGATCTCTCGTCGTCCTAGACGTGCACAATATACTTCTTCTAAGTTGATAGACATATTGAAAATATTTTTTAATTTTGAATTTTGGTTAGAATGTTTTTGTATATTTATATTTCAAAATACAGATTATGCAGAAAATATTTAGCTATTAAGGCCTTATTTGATTTTACAAATGATCTCAACTCATCTCAACATCCAAGTATTATTTAGACAAAAACATTTTTCAATTTCAAATTTTTAATTTTTAATTTTTCCATCTGATCATTACCTAATAATTAAGATTTTTCGAAACTTCCTAACAAAACACAAAAAATAATTCAACATTTTTAAATCTCAAAATAAAAATTATATTAAAAAATTATATTCTAATAATATTTTTATTCAAATTTTCCTCTCTGCTTTTCAAAAATCCTACAAAACATATTAAGTGAATGTTTGGGATTGCGGTGGGAAATATAGTGTCTAGCTTATAACTTAAGTAATAAGTTCTACTATTAAAAAGTTATTTATTGTTTGATAACCATATATTTAAAGCACTTTCAAACGCATTACATTTTTTTTTTGGAAACGAATTTAAAAAATACATTCTAAGATAGAAATGACGATTATTTGAATTTTTAATGATTATAATCATATCTTTGAAAGTTTGAAAGTTGTAGTTATCTTGAAGTTGTATGGGTATTTCGTCCATTGACAGTTTTTTTTTTTTAAATTTGAATTACATTCTGCATTATCCGAAAAAAAATTAAAATCCCCAAACGTACTTTTTAGCTTATTTGAGATTAAAAATGCTTTAATATATAACACTCAAACAAAGTAATTTCTTCATTACAGAGCTTTTAAGGCTATTTAAATATTTTTTTAAGACTCCTACAGCAACCCCAAACAGACCCTAACTCAAATCATTTTATTACTATTCACAAACTATCTAACTATTGTTAACACATTTCTCATCTCATCTCATATGTGTAACCAAATAAAGCCTAAGACTAGGGGTGCTACTTGTAACGCCCGTCCTTATGGTTGAATTTTAGAAAATGAGATGAGAATTACTGAACCTTTTAAAACTTTTTCCTTTTCTTCCGAAGATATAAAAGATTCTATATTTAAAATTAAAACCTGCTTTGTAAATTAAAAGAGAGTTTACAATGGAAATCATTAAATTAATTTAAAAAGTCATTTTACAAAATACTCTTTCATATATTACATAAACATGTCTAGGCTTCTGTCACTCTTCCCTTGGGGCCACGTCTATACTGTGCTTCGTCCTCATTTTGTTCTTGAAAGGGAGAGGGACATACATAAAAATAAAATGAGTCGAATACTCAGTAAGCATTACTTCATACTGTAAAAATATACTAACATAGGTTTTCATTTATGCATTTATCATTCCTCTACATACTTTACATAAAACATTTATTTCCTTTGAAAATAGAAAGGGTTTTTATTTCTCATAAAACATTTCTCACACCTCGTACATTTCTTCATAAAGAGCTAAATGGTTATACAACATCCAATTTAACTGTTATCACTTTTCCTTTGAGCGGTACACATTGTTATGTTTCGTGTGTTGGGGTTAGCGATCTTTTGAACCTGGATTCCAACCATGGCCACAGGTTGGGAAGCCTTTTTAATCAAGGGGCAGCATCGGGTGCACTACCAGTACTACTTACCTGGCATTGCAATATGTCTAGTTCATTGATACCATAATTCATTCAGTCATGGCTATTACGTATTTTTATACATTAAAACATTCATTGTTTTTCTTTCCTTTCAGTCATTTCCTTGTCATTCATTTCATTCATCAGTCTATTTCATTTCATAAACATCATTTCAAAGCATAAGTATAAATATCATTTCATTAGTATCCATTAACATCCGTTCATAGCATCATTTAAACTTCATTTCACAACCTCATTTAAATATCCTTTCATAGCGTCATTGAAATATTATTTCATAGTTTTATTTAAATACCCTTTTATCGCATTATTTAAACATCATTTTTTAGCATCAAGCATAAACCTTAACAATTCATTTCATAGAACATAAATACAATAAGTATTACATATAACATTCATTCACATGCATATAACTATTCTTTAAGGTGCATCAATAGGGGCTATCAAAGAAGGCCATTACATACATATATCTTTAAACATTAATACTTAATATACTTTCATAAAACATCATTTCATTTCATTTCATAAAGCAGCATAAAGAAAAACATTTATTTTTCATTTTCATATTATTAGAAAACTCTAAGGTTATGTTTGGGGGGAGAGATGAGATTTCTCATCTCATCTCATCATTACATCTTTTTCAAATTTTCATATAAAATATAATAAACAATTCAACTTTTTCAAAATTTAATTTAACTTTTTCAAATCTCAAAACAATAATAATATTAAAAAATAATATTTTAAACTTTCATCTTAACACTATTCACAAAATTTTCAAAAATTCTCATCTTATCTCAACATCCAAACCTAACCTAAAAGAGTATAAACATAATACTTGGACTGTATGAAATGAAACACTTGGACTCCATGCTATTTTCATTTCATATAGTCCATTCATGTGCGTGCTAGATAGCGACATACATGCATATATAACCTTAACATCATTCAATTTCCAAGTGCATATACAACTTAAAATTAGAAATGCATAAAACTACCATTGACCTATACTTCCTTCACTTTGACCTATTCAAGTCACTTCCAACACATGACATTCAACTTCATGACCTTATACCTTAAAGTGAATCTCCATGATTCGCTTGAAAGGTTAAGGTACAATCATATCAACTCCATCACTTCTTTCCTCCATTCATGCATAATCTAATCAGCACTTTATCATAACCCAAACAAAGCATAATATATAACTTTAAGCCAACATTGAGGTTTAAATATTGTACACTCATATTTAAGACAGACTATCAATTATATATAGTAAATCTTTCTAGCACATGCCTCCAACCAATTTACAGGTGTACCTACCCTTTTATCACCTAAGATCAACATATAGTTCACTAAAACATCTGCTTGAGTATACAAGCTTCATACACACCGACACTAACATCCAACTAAAATTACACGTACCCTGCCCTTTCATCATCTAAGATCAACATACAATCTATCAACACGTCCACTTCTTTTACACAAGCTTCCCACAAGCCAACACAATTGTAACTAACACATCCCTTCACACAGTATGTCCAAACTACATAGCTTATCCCGACACTTCACATGAATACAGCCATATCACACTGCACCATATCCTATTGCTTCACACAGTTCACAACCACTTTCCAAACTGCACAGTTATCCCATCACTTCACAATGCATCCAGCCACTTCACAACTACACAATCACTCCATCCTTCACAAAACACAACTTCACATTTAATCTTGTCACTTAACATATTCCGACATCGCAACTTCATTATTTATAAGTTGGTTTGTCAACACATCAACTATAGTAACACCCATTACAATTACGATTTTTTTTTTTAAAAAAAGATCATGACTAATACATAAATTTTTATACTAGCTAATATAGAAGATCTTCCACAAGGTCTAGTTACAAGGTTTTTTTCTTTTCTTTTTTTTTTTTTAGATTTTCTTACTAAATACCATTTCTTTTCCTCATCGTCATCGGTGACCTCTACACTTTGTAACTCTACCTAGATTCGGTAATTTTGGCTCATGCCAACGCCTTTCCCAATTCCTGGGTTCCTTTGCTTAAGGATCTTATTTTCTCACTGGAGATTTTTCATTTTTGACGCCATCTTTTTCATTCGCTCTTCCATACCCGTCACTTCACACTACACAGTCATGTCACAAACTACTCCATTCAAAATTCATAGTTCACAATTCATAATTATTAACAAGAGAATACGTTTCACAGTACCATTTTAATTTACAAACATAATATCCGCTAGATAAAAAGATAGAGATTTATACCATTTATTGAAGGGCTGAGTTGCGTAACAATGCAACTAGCTAGAGGCGGCAATGATAAGTTTTGGCAGCTCGTTGCCTGCTAGTCCACGACAATTCAATTTTGGTTGCAGGTGGTGCTCTACTCTGTTTGCATAAACAGAAGGTGCACTTGGGCTGGGTGGAGCCCTATAGGTGTTGCAAGGTAATGGTGATGAGGCTACAGTGGAGGTTGTGTTAGATCCCCACGTAAAGTTGCCTCTAAAACTACGGCACATGTCCTAGCCATGTCCGGGACATGCCCCTTGATCATGCCACGAGTATGCCTTGGCCCGTGTCTTGTCACACACGGGGCGCTCAGCATGCCCATGGACCGCCCACATGCATGCTTTAGCCCGTGCCTTGACACGCACGGGATGCCCAGCATGCAGGCCATGCACACGCACATGTGCATGCCACGCCTCGGACACAGTGAGGTTAGTGGCCATGCGCACGCCCATGTGCATGCCCATGCACTGCGTGGCCCTGCCCACGCACGCAGGCCGCAAGGCCTAACGCATGCACATAGGCCGCGTGGCCCTGCGCCCCCACCATGGCCATGCACACGTTCAGGCGCACAGCCATGCGCACGCCCACCAGGCGCACGCCCACCAGGCGCACGCCCATGCTTGCGCCCATGCACCTGCAGCCAGCCATGCACCCAGCCACATGGCCCTCCTGCCGCATGCCAGCGAGGTTAGTGGCATGCCCTCCAGGCATGCCATTCAGCTCACAGGCCCAGCCCGTGCCATGCAGAGCAGGCCAGTGGCATGCCCACCAGGCATGCCATCCAGCACACGGCTCTAGCCTGTACCATACAGAGCAAGCCAGTGGCATGCTCACCAGGCATGCCATCCAGCGCACGGCTCCAGCCCGTGCCATGCAAAGCAGGCCAGTGGCATGCCATCCAGTGCATGGCTCCAGCCCATGCCTTGCAACAGGTTCACATGACTAGCCACCATCAGCAGGCCGAACATGGCACCATGCCATGCCCACCAACCGGCCTATGCATAGCACCATGCCGAGCCACTTAGCCATGGACCAGACCAAAGACCACCATGCACCATCTTAGTCGAACCATTGGCTCATGCATGCCACGGCCATGTGGTCCATGCTATTATCTTTATTTATGTTATTTATTTTATTTATTTATTTATTTTATTTCTTTTATTGCAAATGGACCTTTTAGAGTTTTTCAAGTTGTAACCTTTATAAATAGGATCCTTAGTCATTTCTTTCACATTTTTTGACAAATTGACTAGAGTGAGGACATTGTTAAGAGATCATTTTTGGTGCTAGACACTTGGGATCTTTTGGGTGCAATTCATTGAATCACAAAGAGAAGATTACTCCATGCAATTCATTGAATTGGAGTAATCCATTTATCTTGTTTATCAACTTGGTGCAATTTATTGAATCCAAGTTGATCATCTTTATTTTTGTTACTTTTATCAATATATGAGGTTTATTCAATCTTGGTGCACATTGTGAATCAATTGTTGAATTACTTTCATTGTTCATTTAAGTTCATCATTTGTTCTTGAGTGTTCATCTTGTGTTCTTGGTATTCATCACCTTTTCGGCTCATTCAATCCATTCCACCATCAAATTTGACCAATCCTAGTGTTTATACACTTTCCATAATTAATCCCATCTTCCACCTTTGCCCTAGCCAAACATCACTTTCCATATTGGCCTCTAATTGAATTTCGGGCAACTCCTTCCTTATTGGAGTGCCTTGGTCGACCAACCCACTTACCATACTAGGGTTTCCTTATTTGAAAACCCTAGTTGACTCCCTCAAAGCACATGGTCAGCCATCACCTTATCCATGAGCATATCCCTTGTTTTTAGGAAACTTTCCTTAAAACACTCACTAGCCTTTTCGGTCAAGCCTTGGCCACCCAACACTCTTGCCCTAATTCCAAAACACTAATCCTAAACCTAGCCGACCATCACACTATCCAAACCCTAAACTCAAAGTTCCAAGTGGCGCCAACCCTAGCTCCACTCTAGTGCCGTGCACCCTTCACTATTGTGATCCCAAACACTTAGCCATTTTTCCTCCTTCCATCCACTTCATACTAGCCTAAACGCTTAACCTCACATTGTCCAAATTGTCACCATAACCACCATTGATCGTGAACCAAGCAAGAAAAGGACTAGAATTCGGTCAACCAAAAGAGATCATAGCTGAGGAGGACTTAGTGTTTAGGGACTTGACCGGGGTCCCTAACATTAATTGGTGCTTTCATTGAGAGGATTCTTGCTTGGTGTTTTAAGAAGTTCTCACTTCTCCAAGAGGTAAACGATGCGTTAACTTGAAATTTTGTGAATTGGTTGGGGGAGTCCCTCGTTGGATCCCATTTATTTTGTTGATTGAATTGTGAAAATACGGAGTTTCGGGGGTTGAGGTAGAGGACGGAGTAGTGTTCTTGAAGGGGTCGACTACCCTTGAAGGTAGAGGACCCGAGGTTGGATATTTACAAGAGGGGTTGTCCACCCACAAAGTAGACAACTCAAGGTTGGACTTTTGAGCCTTCAAACCGCCCAAAAGTAAGTGCAAGTTGCTGTCCAAGCTACACCAACCAGAATTTTCATATTGCAAGATTAGTTTGCAAGTGATCCAATAGCAAGTTTGCAAGTGATCAAGACTAGTTTGCAAGCACCATGGCCGAGAGACATTGAAGCCGAAGGAAGTGAAACTACAAACCGAGAAATTATTGAGATGCTTGAAGGGCATACTTCCAAAGTCATGGACATTCTTAATGAGGTCAACACTACTATGGTCGAATTAAGGATGACTATGAATGCCACTATGCGAGACAATGAAGAGAGTAAGAGAGTCATGGACAACATGAGAAGGGAAACACATGAGAGCATTGAAAAATTAGAAAGAAGACTTGTTGAAGGCCAAGCTACACGGCAAGAGACTAATGGACAAAAGCATGATATTTTTGTTGATGGTGTTGAAACAAGTGTGACCAATTCTATTTATGATCCAATGCATGAGCCACCAAGAGTTGAATTGAGAAGAGGTGGAAGTGTTGAACATGATGAGGTTGCGGTTGAAAGATGGATTCATGGTGGAAGTTACCATAGGAGTCCAAGCATTAGAGAAAGACCTCAAGATGTGATGTATGAGATGCCAATGCTTGATGATGGCCATGAGGCCGAATATAACTATGAAGAGGAGAGGCCATTCGGCCATGAGAATCATGAAAGAAGACACAACCATTATGACTGTGAGAGAAGACCAAATGGAAGAAGACATGATCATGAGTTCCATGAGGAAAGGTGTTGGCTATGGACGGTGGCTGATGAGGCTACCGTGGAGGTTGGCTATGGACGGTGGCTGATGGTGCAAATAGGGCTACTAGTTTGTGGTTGCAAGAAGTGCGTCGATTTTGATTTCACAGTGGTGGTTGGGCTTGTCGTGCACTGTGGAGAGAGAGAGAGAGAAAGAGAGAGAGAGAGAGAGGGGGTTTCAGTCTAGGCACGGAGGAGTTGGGTTGTCAGCTAGTAGGGGTTGGGTTACTCATGGTGGGGTGAATGGAAAGGTGGAGCTGAGTTGAGATCTAAGCAGTGCTGTGGCGTTGAGCGGCAAGCGGCGGATGGTGATAGAACAGAAAATTGAGTGAGATATGAGGTAGAGAGAGACAGGTTGATGGTGAGAGAGTGAGGGGTCGAGGAAGAAGGGGTGGTCGCGATGAAGCTCGACAGTGTGCTCGTGGGGATGCTCACTGTGGAAGCACGCGACGTTTACTGAGAGAGAGTGACCAGGGGTGTAATCGGTTCGATTTTGGACAAATTTTGGGACCAAACCGGTATATACCGGTTTTGCATTTTCAAGAATCAATAAAGCACCGGTTACCCTTCTAAACCAGTACTTCCAATTTTATCGGTTCTGATTCGGTTCCATCCAGTTTTTCGATTTTAGTATTAGTATTACTAATGTATTTATTAAAAGGAATATGTTGAGAATTTATTATTTATAGTAATTAGTATATATACTTTATATTTAAAACATATGACCGAACAAATGTTCATATTTTAGATTTAAATATTATGTTATAAATTAGGCTTGGTTAAACAATACTAAAAATACCTATCTTAAAATAAGTTTTGATAAAAATATTTATAAGATTGTAAAATACTTGGCTAAATTTAAAAATCATCTACTAAATTTAAACAAAATAAAGATTCAAGACTTAAAAATGTAAAGGCAACACTCATCACCAATCGAGAGGAAGATGAGCGGTTGGTCACACTACCTAGGACTATAAAAATAAATAGTTGAACCGAAGAACTAGCCCGAACCGATTCGATCGGTTCTTCTATTTTGAAAACCGATCAAAACCTGTCTGGTTCTGGTTTAAGGTTTTCCGGCACAAGACCGAACCGATTTATATATATTTAATTATATATTATATTTAATTTTATATAATATTTAATTTTATATGAAATAATGTTAACATAACATTTAAATATTAAACATGAACATTTGTTTGATCATATGTTTTAAATATAAAGTATATATATTAATTACATTTTATGGCCTAATAAATTCTCAACATATTCCTTTTGATAAATACATTAGTATATTAATTACATTTTATGGCCTAATACTAATACTATTAGTAATCCACTTTAAGTCATATATAAATTACTATATATATGACCATCACTACATTGGATAGCCACTCAGGATATGGACCTCCCTGATAAAACTAGCTATACTTTTTTGGCTATGGCCGCATACTTTTCCGCGCTGAAACTCCGACGTTTTTGCTTGTTCTTCCTTGTCGCGGGGTCCACACAAAGGTGATGCTCGATAATCGAGTTATCGATCTCAGGCTTTTCTTCGTGACTCCACGCAAAGACATCTTGATGTTCGATACAAAGTTGCTTCATGGCCTGCCACAGCTCAAGAGCCATTTTGATCTCCACTCGTACGGTGCGCTCAGGCCTTTGCTGGTCCACAGAAACCAGCTCCAAGACCTCATTGGGCTTTGCCTGCTAATCTCGTCGTCCCATTTGGCCGAAGTGGGCGATGAGGGCAGTCTGACAACCTTTTGTGCTTTTTCAAGAGTCCTGACTTCCTTCCCCTCATGCCTCAGCTCCTGCACATAACATTCCCGGGCCAGCACTTGTTCATGTCAGATCTCACCCACTCCTGCGTCGGTAGGGAACTTTATCTTGATATGGTGCGTGGATGTCATCACCTTCAGATTATTCAGGGTCGGGCAACCCAAATCGTGTTGTATGAGGATGGGGCCTTCACCACTAGAAAATCAGCCATCGTAGCTGAAGTTCTGGGGGCCTTCCCGGCCAAGATGAATAGGGTTATGACTCCTATTAGCTGAACGATGTCTTCTGTAAAACCTTTGAGCAGCATCGAGGCAAGGCACAATCTGTCCAGACTAATTCCCATCCTAATGAAGGCTTTCCAGAACAGGATGCCTGACAAGTTTATTGTCAACCAAGACTCTCCGCATCGTGAAGTTGGCGACCTGCACGATGACCATCAGGGCATCTTCATGGGGGTGGAGGATGCATTCTTCGTCCTTTTCACTGACGTTATGGCAGCTCTTCCCGTGTGTCTCCTGGTGCCGGCAACGACCCTCCTTGTCATGAATACTTCCTTATATTGAGCCTTGCGGGCTTGGGCCTTTCGTGCCGATGAGGTGGGCCCCTTCCAGCATGTCACCTCGCGATCGTAGGTTCATGCTAGTAAGCAGTTGGTCTACAGAGGATAACGCGCCCATTCGCTTAGCCATTTCCACGTACTTATCCTTAAGTTATCAGAGCTCAAGGTGCATCCTGCATCTTTCTTCTTCGGCCATAATGATCTCTGGTGCAAGTCACGATTTGGTGTGCTCGTTGTGGCTGGGTTCTACTCCTCCTACCAGCTCTTCGTTGGTAACTCGTAACGCAGTGTTTTCTTGCTGGAGGCCTCCCACTTCCTCCATCACCCTCTTTATCGTGTCTCCCCTTTTGGTGAATCTCGCTTCCATTGTTCTGAACTCACCTTCTTCTCTTCTTAAAGTCTGAGAATGTATCGTTGTCAGCATGCGAAGGACACACTTCTATAGGATAAATCCCACAGAAGGTGCTACTGTTGATGTCATATTTCACAGCCCGAGCAACTCCGCACATTAGGTTAATCTGTTCTTGCATAAAGAGGAAATGAAGTGAGCTTCCGATCAATGTATGTGTGTAGAGCTTTTTTCCTTCAAGTGGGAGATATTTATACCTGGTATGGGTGATCCCTTATCAGGCTGATCGTGGTGGTGTTGCTCCGTACCCAGGTCATGTCCTTTTCCAATTCTCTGTCATACGACAGGCAATCCATGCATGATCGTGGCGACTGCTGACAACCCTGGGTCCCTGTAGCGGAGTGCCCGCCTTCGTCCTTCATTAAATGTTGCGTGGCTTCGATCAGGTGCGTCCACCTTCTAGATTTGTCCAGTCGTTCATGCTCAAGGACCTAAGTTGTCCCTGATCCTATGCGTGTGAATTTTCAGCCAATAAATGTGTCAAGCCTCCTAGCTTAGTGCCATGCCCTGCGAGTGCTACCTTGTTGCTTCTTAGGCCGACCTCACCCTTCATACCCCGGCCCGGCCCATCCTATTCTCTCATACCGATTTCGTCTTATCGGGCTATCTTTAGGCCCACCCGTACTGTGTGGGTTGGGCTCATGTGGTTGGGCCCATCACTGGAACAAATCCCCTCATAAATTGGATATCATATCTCAATGGTCTCTAGTGTGAAAGCTTCATTATTTATCCGTGCCAATAGTATAAGACTACTCTAGTGTTGTTAATCCTTAGGGTTTGACTAAGTTATAAGAGCTTTAATTTTGGCGATATGTTCTCACCAGGTCTTAAGGTTCGAAACATTAATTAAGTACAAACAATTTTTAGGAGCCATCGAACTAGAGAAACTTTCTTTAAATTCTCTAAGGTGTGCTTGTGGGAAACCCATTGTTAAGAGTTTGTACATTCTCGAGATTAGTCAGAACTTTGTTCTTAGACACCCATTGCCAATAAAAAGAATTATGTTAGATCTATAATTTTTTTTTATTTGATCATCAATCGATGAACATAGGAAAAGAAACCATTATGATACTTAATTTCTAAACAGAAATGCTAAACCCACATAAGTTGGGTCTCGAAGCAATTTTTTTTTTTTTACTTAGTGATTAAGAAAGGTTTTTTTAATAGTATTGTAAATTTGTTATTTTTTAAATTTTTATGATGATTAAAAAAATACATGAAAAAAAAATAAAAGAAAAATAAAAAAAAAATGAAATGCACTTATGGGAGCACTTTTTTGGTGACTATAGTGCCACTCATTTTTGAACTCGTAGTCACCATTTAACATAATGTAAACTAGAGTAAAAAGTACCCTATCATGCTAGAATAAGACTGGAAATTTGTAGAAAAATTAAATGCTCAATACGATTTCTCATGAAAGAAAATATGATATGAGGAGTTGGCTTAGTGTTACATCTCTACACGTATTGCCCAATTTGGTTTGTCAAATGAAACTATCTCATCTGTGTATGGATGAGATAGTTTTGTCTATTCAAATGATTAATTTCATAAATCTATTTCATCTCTAAGTTTTCAAACCCATCTTATTACTTTCTGACATAAATAGTAATAACAATCCCATAGTAAAAAAGTTCCTTTGTGATTAAAATAAAATAATCAATAAGTCATTATTAGAATGACATATTTTCACAAATTGATAATTTTGTGAGTATTGAATAGAAGTGCATTTTGGGATTTTATTAGAAAATTCGAAATTAATAAATTATTTAAAACAAATCTACAACACAATTCATACACTTATTTATTTCAATAATCAAAATTATTATAATTTATAATTAGAATAAAAAACGACGAATTTCTCATATATAGAAAAATAAACTATTTTAAAAAAGAGAAATTATAAATTTTGGCCAACAACTTCCCAATATATTTTAGGATTTAAATTGTTTCTTAGAATAATAATATCTTTAAGAATAATATCTTTTAAAAAAGAGAAATTATTTTTTGAAATTATAGAGTAATTTTGGCCAATAACTTCCCAATATATTTTGGGATTTAAATTTATTTA
The DNA here is from genome assembly GCA_003123785.1 of Pterocarya stenoptera. Taxonomy (NCBI): domain Eukaryota; kingdom Viridiplantae; phylum Streptophyta; class Magnoliopsida; order Fagales; family Juglandaceae; genus Pterocarya; species Pterocarya stenoptera. Next base: position 3,231 of record QEOT01123289.1, on the reverse strand, counting down.
TGATAGATTTTTTAATTACTCATAAATATTATTTTTTATTAATATATTCATAACTATGACTCAATCATAAGTAGGACCCATCCCTTTATCAAAGAATGCTTCTACACCCACACATGGGGGATCCGATTGGGATCATGCCGTGTTTCATTTTATTTTATTTTAGTTTTACTTTTTTCATGCATTTTTTTAATCATTTTTAAATATTTTTTAAAAAAAATTCACAACATCAATAAAAAAAAATATTTACTTAATCATTAAGTTTTAAAAAAAAAAAAAAACCAGTCGGGATCCCAACGGGAAATACTCAATTGTGGTTTTAGTATTTTCCTTTATCAAATCCAAAAAGTCAAAACTATCTTATCTCATCTCACTATCCAAATATATACTTTTTTAAAAACTATATCTTCTCATCCTAACTAAAAAATTATCACTACTATTTAAAATATCTCATTTTATATGAACTATGTATCTAAACCGGACCTCAACCTATATTATGTGGCCTGGTATGTTAGATTCTAACAACTATGTAGTCTTATTTGATGGAAAAAAACATCCAGCTGTAGTAGCTTTTGAAGATGCAAAAGTCCATACCTTATAATCAATTCTTTGCACGTCAAGTTATGGTTTGGAAGATGCTAAATGTACCCGCAAAAAAATTATACATCCACGTGGGTTTTCACAATTTTCTTATTTTCTTATGTTTTATTTATTTATTTAATGAAAGTAGTGTATAGATGAGAAAGCAACATGGACATATAAGTTTTCTGTAAATTCTTTGCGAGTATAGTTAGCATTGCCCGGTTTGGTTTCAATGTAACTTTGGTAAATGTTAACTTTTTTTTTTTTTT
>QEOT01123288.1:19991-54564 GCA_003123785.1 Pterocarya stenoptera | reverse complement strand
AGAATAAGAGTGATGCTGGTAGAGGTGACAAGAGTGAACAAAAAATGATCTGCCTGAGACTGGTGAAAACCTGCAGTAAGAAGCACAGTGGTTAGTTTAAAAAACTAATTCCGAGAGGCTTGTTTGAGGCTATAGAGGAATTTTTTGAGGCGACAAATGCGGGTCTCCCCTTTAGGGCAATATCTAGGTGGCGAGGTCATGTAAACTTCTTCATCAAGATCGTCATGTAAAAATGCATCATTGATGTTGAGTTGGTGAATGATTCATTGTTTGGTGGCGGCAACTGCTAACAAGTACCGTACTGTAGTCATCTTTGCAACCGGAGGAAACGTCTCATGATAGTCAAGGCCTTCAACCTGAGTATAGCCTTTGGCAACTAAGCGAGTTTTGAATCTCTCAATGGAACCGTCAGCCTTAAGCTTGGTTTTGAAAATCTATTTGCACCCAATGAATTTCTTAGCAGGAGGGAGTGGCTTAAGAGTCCAAGTTGAATTGTCTTTCAAGGCACGAATTTCAGAGGACATGGCCTCACGCTAATGAGGGTGGCTAGTAGCCTCAGAATAACATGAGGGATCAAGACATATGGTGAGAGCATTTATATAAGAGATATGAAAGGGTGAAAAATGAGAATATGAAAGAAAAGCAGACAAAGGATGAGCAGTACCTGAGGTCGGTGGAGCAAGTGAGGATGCCGTGGGTTCCGTGTGTAAGACCGGACAGACATAGTCGTGGAGGTATGCAGGCTGAGTGATGGTGTGGTGAGGGCAAGAAATAGTAGAGGATGGGAGGGTGGGAGGTGGTGTAGGTGAAGGTGAAGGAGGTAAGGAATGTGAGGTGGCAAGGTAGTCAGGAGGTGAAGGAAAAGACATTATGGTTTCTGAAATGGGAAGGGGAATAAGAGGAGTGGAGGGAACGGGTGAATTGGGGAATATCTTGGAAAAAGAATTTTTGTTCATGAAATGTGACATCACGGGAATAGAAAATAGACTGAGTATCAATATTGTAGAGTTTGTATGTTTTATGAGTACTTGGGTAGCCAAGAAACACACATTTGGTAGCACGAGGAGAGAATTTGTCACGGTGAGCACGAAGGGTTTGAGTATAACAGAGGCACCCAAACACACAAAGGTGATCGTAATTGAGTGTTTTATTGAAAAGTGTTTCAAAAGAAGATTTATTGTTGAGAAGACGACTAGGGGTACGATTAATGAGATATGCAGCAGTGAGGACACAATCACCCCAAAATTTTAAAGGTGTGCTTGAAATCAAAGACTGCAAGTAATATTCAAAAGGTGCCGGTATTTATGCTCCGCAACACCATTTTGTGGTGGAGTTTCAACACATGTACGTTCGTGAATGATGCCGTGATCTCTAAGATATGTTTGAAATTGGTGGGAGAGAAATTCCTATCCATTATCAGTGCGAATGATTTTAACAGTGGTGTTAAATTGATTTTGAACAAAAGCAAAGAAATGCATTAAATGGGTATATGCTTCGGATTTAAAACGCATGAGATATATCCAAGTGGTGCGGAAAAAATCATTAACAATTGTAAGAAAATAATGAGCTCCACATAGAGAAGAAGTATGATAGTCACCCCATATATCACAAAAAATACGATTAAAAGGAGAAACACTTGTTATTGGAAAGAGAGAAATACAATCGAGTATGTTTAGAATGAACACAAATGTCATAATCAGAAATAATGCAAAGAGAATGAAAAAGATTGGAAATAATTAAATTGGAAGGATGACCCAGACGTTAATGCCATATGAGCTCATTGGCTGTGGTTGGTGCTGCTAATGCAAAAAAAGGGTTGGGTCGATACACATAAAGTCCATTGCACAAGTCACCTGCTCCAATTGGTCTCATCAATTATGGGTCCTGAAAGACACAAGTATTAGAAAAGAATAAAATAACACAAGAAGTTTGAGAGGTAAGTTGGGAAATAGATAGGAGATTAAATGAAAAAGAGGGGATATAATAAACATTTGATAGAGTAAGAAGTGGGGAAAGAGTGCACGTCCCGATGCCTTCGGCTGGGACTTCATGGTTGTTTGGGAGTCGTACAAACAAACTAAATTCTAGTGGGCGCAAGTCGGAGAAGTAGGCTTTCTGATGAGAGATGTGGTGGCTTGCGCCACTATCCACCACCCAATGGTGGTTCGGATTGAAAGGAGAAACAGAGGAGCTAGCCGGCACGAGCAAGGAGATGACTTTCTGGTAGAGATCCAGTGAGAGGTATGGGCTTGACGTTGAGAGGGTTGTGGTGGTATGATTGGCCTGTGATGATGGTTGGCCAATAACAGAGGTTGCGAGAGTCTCAAATGGGGGAAGGAGATGGGGGGAAGAAATGGGTGGGTTAGAGTTGTTGGCTATAAGAGTATTGTTTAAGGATCGTTTTGGCCTGATACCATATTAAGAAATTAGAGGGAGAAGAAACTTACATTGAATTGTTATCTTTCTTTATATTGATTTACAGAAATAAATAGACTTTACAATAGCTAAGTATGAAAACAAATACATATGGTAATTGAGCTAATTGGGCTAATTCCTAAAATAAAGATAATTTGTTGATTTTTTGGAATCTAAATATGTACATAATTGTCAATAACTTTATCAGTAGAAAATATGAAGTTATTTCTCAACAGTTTTTACTCCGATTGCTAAAGTAATCATGGCGGCTGTAAATCATTTTTTCTTTGCTGGCCACTTAGGATCGATCAAATTCATTTTGGTCTTATCAATCCTACTTTTTTTCTGGTCTTTGCGTGGGCTGCAATTTTATTAATTTTTGTTTTGAAAAAAATTCTTATTTATATACACATTTAGTTTCCATGCAATAATTTAGATTTAAAAAAAAAACAAAATCATTATAATTTAGAATTTTTAGATTATTTAAGATGGACTTTATAAAATAATTTTAAATTTTATTATTAATCAATATTTTTTGAATGTTATTTTATTTTTTTACGTCTTTGCTCAATCTCAATTCTAACGGTAAGAATATTCTTAGGTTAGGTTTGGAAGCGAGATGAGAATTTTTAATTTTAAATGAAAGTTTAAAATATTATATTTTAATATTATTATTGTTTTGAGATTTGAAAAAGTTAAATTAGAATTTGAAAAAGTTGAATTATTTATTATATTTTATATGGTAATTTGAAAAAATTGTAATGATGAGATAAGATAAGATGAAATAAATTGAGATTAAAGTTAAAAAGTTGAATAAAGTATTGTTAAAATATATTTTTTAATATTATATTTGTTTTGAGATTTGAAAAAGTTGAATTATTTATTTTATTTTGTATAGAAATTTGAAAAAGTTGTAATGATGAGATAAGAAATTTTCAAAATTTTTAAAATTTTGAATTTCAGCTACGAAAACAAACAAGGCCTAGTTACCAATCCTATCCTTATATTTCTATCCGGCATCATGACACCATCCCGTGATGCTTATGAATTAAACGTGCGACCTACTTCAATATATGGTAATAGCACCAACGTCCTTCGAAGTGCGATCGATGACATGAATCTAATCTGGGCTGTTACAAAAAAGAACAGCAACAACCCGGGCGTCCCACATCTTCTATTCAAGTCGTATTTGGTTTTTAACTAAATTCAACTCAAATTAAATTTTGATCAAATTTATTACTTTTTCAGCTTTTTATAAAAAATTAAATATATTTTAACTTAAAAAAATTAAATTCATCCCAATATAACTTATAAAATACTATAAATCCAAGATAACAACAGATCTTCCACCTCACAACTCAATCCAAAATGCCGTATAAATAACCACCCACGTACCAGACCCTCTCTCTCTAAAAATAACTCACCCGTCTGTTTCTAGCTGGGGGGAAGGGGAGCTTCGGCTCCTTCTTCCTCTTCCTTTCATCCCTCTCTACTCCGGCCCTTCGTCTCCGGTGTTTTTAGTTTGTTTTGGTTTGTTTTTTTTAGGTTTTCGGCCGAATAAGGGAGGTAGCCGGTTCGAGCTTCTCCGGTCACCATCGTCCGATACGCGCACCACCAGGCGAAGCCTCATCTGCAGATCTAGTGGTTGACCGGATTGGATGTCCATCGGAGTGGCGAGTTGCGCCGACGCTCGAGTTAAAGAAAACGCGTGGTTTGTCAAACCGTCGCGATTTAGCCTCAGTCGACGTCATGCGCGGCAGCTCACGGCCCAGTGTTGCCGGAAATGTCATGACTGGCCGAACGGCTCCTCCCCAGTGTGGCGCGTGTCATGCACGCGCCTCCGTTGGGTTTTATCTGTGTTTTTCCAGCTCTGTTTTTGATTTTTCGAATGAATGTATTTACTGTTTGGATGTTTGTTTTAATTACTAATAAAAAGAAATAGTCTATTGGACACATTGGTGTCTATAGTAGTGGAGTCCCGTTCTTCCTTTGGGAGGAGACGGAGTGATAGGACTCCTCCTATTAGGAAGGACGGAAGGTGATATCACTTCTCTCCTTTTAGAGAGAAGTCGTTTAGTTCTGTTTTTACAGAACGCTATTCTCTCGTAGAGAGAGTTTATTAGAAGTTAAGACAAAGTTCGTCATAAAGAAATTTATGTACGGGGTGCTACAAAACAGATACGTAGATTGGCTTGTAGTCTAAGTTTTTTCCTGTATTGATAAGTCACATTTGTAACTTCAAGATTCATTAAATGAAATGAAATCTATTTCAACCAAAAAAAAAAAAAAAAATGCCGTATAAATGTTATGGCCACACTTTCGTGAATCTCATAGAAAAAGAATAGCACCTCTGGACATGACCGCTTCAACTTTTGATGTTTTGTTTTTAATATATTTTTATTACTTTTTTAAAAAAAAATTAATATATTTAAAATCACTTTTTTAATTAGTAAATAAAAAAAATATCTACTATCAACTAGTGCGGTCAACTTTGCGGCAGACTATCTTTTCCCTACAAAAATATGCCTACATGCATGTTTTTTTCCTTCTATCCGTACACATAAGTATCAGGCTTCGCATTCATTCGTGTCTCAAACTATATCTCTCTCATGTTGTCAGGCTGTCGGCAACAAAAGAGAAAGAAACCAAGTTACCCTTAACAGCCAAAAGGCCCAAAATATGTGAAGAATTGTTCTCATCTGATAGTCTCGACTTTCGTCTCCTTCTTCCTAATTGCTCTGACGGTCCCTCTACATCAATGGCAGCCCCTTCATCTTTTACGATACCCTCCCACAACAAAGCTTGGGTCTACTCCGAATATGGAAGTGCTGTTGATGTTTTGAAACTTGACCCCAATGTTCCCGTCCCAGAAGTGAAGGACGACCAAGTACTGGTCAAGGTTGCTGCTGCATCCCTTAATCCTGTCGATTCTAAGAGGATGCTTGGGTTTATTAAGGCCACAGACTCCCCTTTACCCGTGAGATTTCTTCCCATCTTTCTGATCTTATGCCGTTATGCAGTTCTTTGTGTTATCTTTCTCTCTTTTTATCCCAAGATTCACCTTATGTATTTAGTTCATTGCGCTTGATTTGTTCGAGAAGGAGGGGCAATTTTTTTTTTCAAAGTAGGTAAATTGCACTTCAGCATCCAAAACGAAGGTATTTGCAATCCCTTTAACCTTTTTTAATTTTATCCATCAATTACTAAATTATATTATATGATTCATTGTAATCTTTTCGAATAATTCTTTATAAATTTTGTTATATTTAATCCTAATTTATACAGGCTTGTTACATGATTTCAGAAAACAAAATATATATATATATATAGTGGGGCTTCGGAGGAATATTGTGATTGACATGATAGAGAAAAATAATATATCATTAAGTGAGCAATATTACATCAACCATTCCTAATTGGTATAACTGCCTTAATATGCTTGGTGGCGAGGATTAATTGTACATCTTATTGTTTTCTGTTGTTGTTATTTCGTATAGACAGTTCCGGGATATGACATTGCTGGTGTGGTGGTGAAAGTGGGAAGCCAAGTAAAGAATTTCAAGGAGGGAGATGAAGTATATGGGGATATCAATGAGGCAGGTTTAGAGCAACCAAAAAGATTTGGGTCTTTGGCCGAATACACTGCCGTGGAAGAGAGAGTGTTGTCTCTTAAACCCAATAACCTAAGTTTTGTGGAGGCAGCTAGCCTTCCTCTGGCTATTGAGACTGCCTATGAAGGCCTTGAACGCACAGGAGTTTCTGATGGTAAATCCATCCTTGTTTTGGGAGGTGCTGGTGGAGTTGGGACACAGATTATTCAGGTATACATACACTTTTTCATATTCCATGCCAGAAATCCGTCATGTCAGCCTCCTGCAGCTGCAAAATTCATCTTTTGGTCGTTGTTGCAAGCTATGCAATGTGAAGTTTTTTATGGTTCATTTTTCGTATCTCACAATTAAATCTCATTAATCTTGTATTAACCTTTATGGATTAAAGTTACCCTCTTGCCGATCTTACGATCCTTTGTGAATTTGATCATTTCTGTGTGAGGCAGTTAGCAAAGCATGTTTTTGGTGCATCCAAGGTAGCAGCTACAGCAAGCACTGGGAAACTGGAACTGTTGAAGAGTTTGGGAGCTGATTGGGCGATTGATTATACCAAGGAGAACTTTGAAGACCTTCCTGAGAAATTTGACGTAGTATATGATGCAGTTGGTAAGACTCTGAGTTCCCTTGCTTATAAATAGGCATAACTTAGGCAATTCTGAGTGTCATTGCCTTGTGACCATAATCAACCTAAAGCAAATTCGTAGCCATTTTGGTTCGGCTGACACAAATGTTAATGGTTTTCTCATGATATTTATTCCTGCCAATATAATTTAAGTTTTCTATTCTAAAGATTACACATAAGATATTGAAGATTCATTCTGGTGTAAACAATAACAGGGGAGGTTGAGAGGGCAATCAAGGCGATGAAAGAAGGTGGTCAGGTCGTGACAATAGTACCTCAACCAGCTCCAGCAACTCCACCACCACCAGCATTCATATTTATACTCACTTCTAAGGGTTCAATCTTGGAGAAGCTAAAACCTTACTTGGAGAGTGGGAAGGTGAAGCCGGTCATAGACCCAAAAAGCCCATTTCCATTTTCCAAGACTGTGGAAGCATTTTCCTATCTGGACACTAACAGAGCTACTGGAAAGGTGGTCGTGTATCCCATATCTTGATAGAAAACATGTCAGTTTCAGCAATATATGTAAAATTAGTATGTCCTCATCAATGCATTAGGACTTGTAATAAGGAAGCATGGCTGTCCAATGCCATATATATCTTTTGATTCTCTAATGCATATGTGTTTATAGCTGGTGATGTTCGGCTTTTGCATACCTACTCTGTTTTTCTAGTTGCTTGTTTTGTGTTGGGTTTTGTTGGTAATGAATAAGGAGGAGGAAAAGAACAATAAGAGTGTAAATTTGCTGTGAATCACTCTTCTGAGATTCTCATATGATGTTTGGTAAAGCCTAATCTGTTGGTGCTTCTTCTAGCTAATTAAAACGGGCACCCAGCTCGTGTTTTTGAGTATTATACTTGGAGATTGGAATCTACATTCTACAAGCATGTTAAATCTTGTTCTCCGACCCGTTTCATTCTATTGTTGATGTCGACCAACTAGTCCTGTAGTTTCTCACTTCGTAAATCCCAATCTGTCAGAGGAGTAAATGGAGGGGCTGCGCTTATTAATTACAGTCCGATATTTTATATTCAGCACACGCCGCTCTTTAGCGACATTAAATATTGAACTCGATTTTTATAGTACCCATTTTGTTTTATTCTCTTTATGTTGTCCCAAAAGTTCTTTATTTTCTCAACTTGAACACTCTTAAAACATGGGTCTATATAAACTCAAGATTCATATTGAGATGCCTTTCTTTTCTTTTTCTTTTCTTTTTTTTTGGTATTTTAAATTTTGTTATCTCTAGTTACATGACTTCTTGATGTAATAGATTTCAAATGATTTCATATATAATTGCTTAAAATGTTATGCGTCAACAAATATGATTGAAATAATAAACTCTATGATGAAGATCAATGGCATTACTTACTCATAAATGATGAATCTAGAAAATAATGATTAACAAGTTCACGTACACCTTCAATTAAGGTGCCTGAAAAGTAAAAAAGAAAAGATAATGTGTGGTTTGGATACTTAAATTAAATGTTTTTAGATAAAAGTTGAAAGTTAAATAAAATATTATTATAATATTATTTTTTTAATTTTATTATTATTTTGAGATTTGAAAAATATTGAATTGTTTATTATATTTTATATGAAAATTTAAAAAAATTATTATTATGAAATGAGATGAAATATTTTTATTATCCAAACGGAATCTTAATGAAAATGTATCCATATATCAACAAAATGGGCCTGTTCTGTTTTCAAAAAAAAAGAAAAAGAAAATGGACATACTCTCGCAGGCCATCTTGTCCCACTTTCCGAAGCAATTGGGATTTTGTTTTTTAGGCCCAAACGACATAAAAAAATGTCGTTTGCGGAGGAAGACACATACAATTAAACCGTAGGTGAGATATGTTATTTAGAACTGAAAACATATATGTCGTTGGCCAGGAATGAGAAAACAATATGCATGGCCTTAAAACATTGTCTCATAGTTAAGACAACAGCGTGCAGCTAAACCGCGAAACCCCAGGAGCCGAAAGCATGCATGTAGCCCAAGTAAAAACAATACGGAAAAGCAGTTTATTTTTATCATGATCTAATGAACAAGCTAGAAAATCATGAATAAACGACAGAAAAATGATATCATTGGATATGTTTTAATTAAGAGATATCATGAGGAGGTCCATTAACATACAAGACAGAAAATAGAGTACTGTTAGATACAATAATGCATTGGTTGTGCAAGTGCCACGCACTCTTTATGAAAAAGAGTTGCCTGGTTCACTATTAAAAAAATTCATTTTTTTTTATATGGATTCTTTTTTCTTTTTTGAAAAGAATGCTACCCCAATTTTATTGATAGTTCTCACTTGTGACGAAGGAAAACCATGGTTACACTAAGACACTTGGAGAATACATTATAATAAAAAAACCAAACACGGGTGATAGAAATATAAAAACAGAGTACATTATATCTATTTGATAAAATGCCACAAAGAGGAGTTTCCACTGAATGGATTTCGTTTCATAACTTGTATTTCCTTAATACAGTATTACCAATACAGTGCAATATTTAGAAACAGAAATAAAAGGATTCGGTTACAAGAGAAGTTCTAGACTATTCCATTATTCCAACACGTCCTCTGTGCAAGTTTGTTATGAATTTGTTACAGAAGATTCCTTTGATGCTGAGTCACCATTTGCTCTATTAGCCCCCCTCGAGTCAAGCGGCATAGGCAATATGGTAAGACTTGATCGCAGTAAGGAGAAACGAGCTGATGACAAGGGCTTAGTGAGAATATCAACAAGTTGATCATGACTAGGGATGAAGGACACAGTGAGTGTCTTGGCAGCCACACGGTCCCTTACAAAATGATAATCCAAATATATATGCTTTGTTCTAGAGTGCAAAACAGGATTCACAAAAAGATAAGTAGCACCAAGGTTATCACATAGTAAAGTAGAAGGAGCAGTAAGAAAAATGTCTACCTCTTTTAAGACAGATTGTAGCCATAATAGTTCACATGCAGTATTTGCTACCGACTTGTATTCAGCTTTTGTTGAAGTGCGAGCAATTGTAGGTTGCTTCTTGGATCCCCATAATATTAAGTGTGAACCAAAAAAGATACAAAAATCACCAATGGATTTCCAGTCATCAGGACAACCTGCCCAATTAGCATTAAAGAAGTCATGGAGTTTTGGCAATGAATTGAGAGAAAAATATAAGGTAAAGGAAGCTGCTAAACGAAGATACCTAAGTATGCGTTTAACAGCTTGCTAATGAGAGAGACAAAGACAATACATAAATTGGCAAACCTTGTTCACAGCATAAGAGATATCAGGCCTTGTAAAAGAAGATATTGTAGACTCCCTATGACACTACGGTAGAGTTGTGGGTCCTCAAATGTAGGCCCATCAAGAGCACTAAGTTTGGTGGAGGTGGATATGGGCGTAGATACGGGTTGGAAATTTTGCATATTAGTCTGTGAGAAAAGGTTAGAAATATAACGGGACTGTGACAAAAATAAACCAGCCAAGGTTCTTGAGACTTGAATTCCTAAGAAGTAATGTAACATTCCAAGGTCTTTTACAGGAAATGTAGAACATAAGGTAGTGATGAAATCAGAAGCAGTAACTATGATATCATCTACATAAACAAGCACATAGATAGAAATAGAATCTGAAGTGTATATGAACAATGATGAATCTGAAACAGAAGCATGGAAACCCATATAAATTAATTTTGAACTAAGCTTGGAAAACCAAGCCTTTGGGACTTGGTTTAAGCCCATAAATGGATTTTTTGAGTTTACAAACATGCTGAGGAAAGTCAAGATTTACAAACCCTACTGGTTGCTGCATAAAGATGTCCTCCTCTAGATCACCGTGAAGAAAAGTGTTCTGAACATCCAGTTGATACAAAGGCCAATGACGTGAAACAACAATGAAGAGCAGCAACTGAATCGTGACGAGTTTGATAACGGGGCTAAAGGTCTCAGAGTAATCAAGACCAGCCTGCTGATGAAACCCTTTAACAACCAAATGAGCTTTATGTCACTCTAGGGTGCCATCAACATGTCGTTTAGTCTTGAGAACCCATTTCGAGCCAAGAATATTTTGAGTGGGGTGAGGTGGAACAAGGGTCCATGTGTGGTTGTGTAGGAGGGCCTCAAATTCATTGGTCATGGCAACACGCCAGCTAGCAAATTTGGTGGCTTCGATGTAAGTGTGGGGTTCTTCAAGAATTGATGTAGATTTAGTAAGATGAGGGGAGGGTTTTGGATAGGGCTACGGTATAGTATCGTCAAAGCGCAACAAGGGGCAGTGAGTGTTTGCTTTTGCTCGAGTTATCATGGGATGGGTATTACCAGCTGACGACGCAAAGGGAGATCATGGAACCGGGCTGTAGGAGGGAGTATTAGATTGGGATATGAGGTTTCTTCTGTGACTTGGGCTTTGACGTGAGTGAGAATGTGAGGTAAAGTCAGTGGATGATGGCGACAGCGCTGGTAACAGATAAGAGACATTAGGGTTTGAGGAAGAAGCTAATGACTCAGGATGCAGGGGAGAAGTTTCGGGAGCGTGATGAAGGCTATTGGGCCGAGCTAAGGAATTTTGGTGGATGTGAGATGTTGGGTCGAGAGAATAAAGGGGTGAAATGTTTAAGAGAGAGGGGGGCCAGAAGTTGGGCTAGCAGGCCGTGGATTTGAGGAAGACTTAGAAACTATGGGAACATGCAAATTATGTAAAGGCTAGAATTAGGCAGTGATGGACCTGCGCTAGTAGCAAAAGGAAACGTATTTTCATCAAAGTAAACATCCCCGTGAAATGTAAATGCGACCAGTGGGTGGATGAAGACAGTTGTACCCTTTGTGATCAGTTGTGTAACCCAGAAAAACACAGAGTTTAAAGCGCAGGTCCATTTTATGATGATTAAAGGGACGTAAATTAGGCCAGCAAGTGGAGCCAAAAATACGTAAAATGAATAATTAGGGACTTTAAGAAAAAGAGTTTGGAAGGGAGAGTGATGTTGTAAAATGGGAGTTGGCATGCGATTGATAAGAAACACAGTAGTTTGAAAAGCATTAGCCCAATACTTGATAGGAGCCGAAGACTGAGATAATAAAGATAGTCCGGTTTCTACAATATGACGATGACGCCATTGGAGAATATGGACATGTGATGCGATGAGAGATTCCAAAATTTTGAAGTATTTTTGGAATGGGGCGAAATTCACCTCCCTGATCAGTTTGAATTTCAATAATTTTGGATGAAAATGTGTTTAAGACATATTTAATAAAAGTTAGAAATATAGGAACAACATCAGATTTGACACGAAGAGGGAAAACCAAATGTGTTTACTAAAGTCATCAACAATAGACAAATAGAAGCGAAAACCATTAGAGGAGAGCACAAGCACTGGTCCCCAAACATCTAAAAATAAAAGTTGAAAAGGTTTAGTAGATCGAGTTGATGATGTGGATGTGGGGAGATTTGGCTTGGAGACATGCAGAGCATGGTGACACATCATTTGTAGTAGTAATTGGAAGTTGAAATTGCCGAATAGTAAAGGTTGTAATACGTGGGGGAAGGATGACCAAGTCGGGAGTGCCAAATTTGAGAGGAAGTGTGTTGAAAATAAGGGTGTGTTTGGATGAGTTAGACATAGCCTGAGCATCATTGGGAAGCACATATAAGCCTTCTTTAACGGGACCATGGAGGAGGATCGCCTGAGTGTGCAAATCCTTCACAAGAAAACTAGAAGAATTAAATTCAAATAATACATTGTTATCTAAACAAAATTGACGAACGAATAATAAATTGCGGGAAATGGAAGGAACGTGAAGTAAATGACGAAGACAAAAGTTTCCATGTGGGGTGGGGAGGATGCCATTGCTAGAGTGTTGTATGGGAAGTGAAGAGCCATCTCCGATGCATACTTGGTCAGTGCCTTGATACAGGGAAGAATCCAAACTTAAGTTGAAAAAATTAGATGTAAAATGATTGGTGGCCGCAGTATTAGGGAACCAACTATTTGGGTTACTGGGCGAGTTAGAATAGGTGGTGTTGTTTGCCGAGAGGGACTGTGGGGAAGAAGATTGATAGGAATGATTAAACCGATGGTAACAATCTAAGGTCGTGTGACCCACCTTATGGCAAACCTGATACATAGGGTGATTTGAAGATGGAGAATGAAGGAATTAGGAGAGGAAGGTGCATGTCCTCCACCTCGTCCACTCCGAAAGCCACAACTAGTGGACTGCTAGAAAAAAGAGAGTTTGTTTGATGAGTATGCGCGATTCATGATTGATAAGGTAGCTGAAGATTTGAGAGGAGGTAAGGGGGTCGGGTCTGGTGGAGATAGACGTGACCAAGGATTCATAGTCAGATCCAAGGCCAGCCAGAAGATAGACATTAAACTTAGTAGAAGGGATAGGAAAACCAGCGGCAATGAGGGAAGAAGAGAGTGCCGTAGCTTTATTGTAGTACTCGGTAATAGATTCATTTCCCTTTTTGATAACTTTGTATGTAGGAACTGAAATGAAACCTAAAAATTACAAATAGTTTCTATCGGTGAAATATTATTTTTAAAATGATCACCAACGCAACACTTAAAGATTTTATTTGATTTGCCAGTTATCACCAACAATAACCGACTTGAACGGAAAGAGTGCCTTGTCGGAATTGCATGACTCCGTTTTTATTGTTTGCAGTCGTGGAATGTATAAATATCGCACAATTTCTTTAAAAAAAAAATAGAATAAATACAAAATCCACAAGACCGGCCAGATGTGCACAAGCAAGTACGATAGAGTTATTTTGGGGGCACTTTTATTTTGATTGGTCGGTGAAGTAACAGACCAGTAGCAACCGAATTGCATTTACCTAGATACTATTTGTCTAGCTTATTTTCTCTTCTTACGAATTTACCTCTCCGACATGTTTTAATCCAGAGGGCATCTAAAATTTTAGTGAGTCACATTAGATAAAGTTTTGGCCTCCGACTGGCTCCTCTCGATGATGTCTATTGATATGCATAACACTTTCATTTGCAAGCTTGGCGTTTTATGTGCCTCATCATCCGTTAAAACAGTCTTTTCTATAGTTATAGAAAGGAAAAAAGAACTACCGAAGCTCATTTTCCTACTCTCCAGAGCTCGCATCGACATTTTCTGGCTAAAGCCAAGAGGATTTTTTATATATACGAGTTGATAAGATTGTTAAAAAAAAAAAAAAAAAGGACTCCACTAGAAAGAACAGAAACTTGCATCCCATGATTTCATGTCTAGGTAAAGAACTTATCTTTTACGATAATTAGATGATAACCGTTTTTACTCCCAATTGCTAAAGTAATCATGGCGGCTGTAAATCATTTTTTCTTTGCTGGCCACTTAGGATCGATCAAATTCATTTTGGTCTTATCAATCCTACTGGTCTTTGCGTAGGCTGCAATTTTATTAATTTTTGCGTTGCACCAACCTATGACCGGCCTACTTCAATATTATATAGTACGTGGCACCAACCTACGATCGATGACATGAATCTAATCTGGGCTGTTACGAAAAAAGAACAGCAACAACCCAGGGGTCCCCACATCTTCTATTAAAATCGTGTTTAATTGTTGATCTAAACTTAATTCATTTTAAATTAATTATTGATAGTATTTATTATTTTTTTAACTTTTTATAAAAAATTAAATTTATATCAATCTATTTCATACATTTTAATTTAAAAAATTCAACTTAAAAAAAATAAATCCATCTCAATAAATTTATAAAATATTATTATTCACAATTCAATTTAACTCATGTCAACGTACTAAAGGTAGCCGTTTTGCTGATCGAATAACATAAGGCCTCGTTTGTTTTTACAATCATTCTTATCTTATAATTATAATTTTTTTAAATTTTTTTACAAAATAAAATAAACAATTTATTTTTTTTTTAAAATTTAAAATAAAAATAATATTAAAAATATATATTCTAATAATATTTTATTCAATTTTCATATTTTATCTCATCTTATCTGTAAAAACAAATGAGTTCTCAAGATTTAAGGAATGAGTTTATTTTTATTTTATTTTATTTTTGGCACAATTCACACAAAATATGATTATTTAAATTTTTTTTTATTATAAATCAATCACTGTTCACACTCTACATCCCATATCTATAATTTTTATAGCGTATTAAGTATTTGTTATAAGATATATAAATATTTTTTATAAGACATAAAATATAAATAGTGACCCATGAAAAAGAATTTTCTTATTTAAAAAGATGCTGAGAAAGAGGGGAAGATCCTCCGAGTATTTTAGGATGGATAATGATACACTTACCACTATTTCACTACTCCTTTACTACTTATATCATATTTGAAATTTTTTATTTTTTTATCATTTTCTTTTAACTATTTTTTTAACATCCTTAATCTTTAAGAAAAAATTAAAAAAATATATAATTTTATTAATAATCACTTTTTTCATTATTAAGTAAAATAAAAAATAAATAAATAAAATAAATAAAAAAATAATAAATAAATAGTAAAAAGGTGGTAATTCTATCATTTTTCTTTTAGGATGATCATTGATTATCACGCGGATATGAAAAGTACAAACAATAATAATATATTTTTTTTCCTGTAAAATTATCCGTGTGAAAATTTAAAAGATCTTCCTCCATTGACGAAAATTAAAATGCCGTATAAATGTTAAGGCCACACTTTCGTGAATCGCATGGGAAAATGTGTCTACATGCATGTTTTACTTTCCTGTCTATCCGTAATATAAACATCCGGCTCCACATTCATTTATGTCTCAAACCACATCTCTCTCATGTTGTCAGTAGCAAAAGAGAAAGAAACTAACTTACGACAGCCAAACGACCCATTTTATCTCACAGTCTCGTCTCCTTCTTCCCAATAGCCCTGAAAGGTCCCTCTATACCAATGGCAGCCCCTTCATCTTTTACGATACCCTCCCACAACAAAGCTTGGGTCTACTCCGAATACGGAAGTGCTGTTGATGTTTTGAAACTTGACCCCAATGTTCCCGTCCCAGAAGTGAAGGAGGATCAAGTGCTGGTCAAGGTTGCTGCTGCATCCCTTAATCCTGTCGATTCTAAGAGGATGCATGGGTTTTTTAAGGCCACAGACTCCCCTTTACCCGTGAGATTTCTTCCCATCTTTCTGATCTTATGCCGTTATGCAGTTCTTTGTGTTTTTTTTTCTCTCTCTCTCTCTCTCTCTCTTTTCCCCAAGATTTACCTTATGTATTTATGTCATCGAGCTTGATTGGTTCGAGAAGGAGGGGCGATTTTTTTTTTTTCAAAGTAGGTAAATTGCACTTTAGCATCCAAAACGAAGGTATTTGTAATCCCTTTAACCTTTTTTAATTTTATCAATCAATTACTAAATTATATGATTCATGGTAATCTTTTCGAATAATTCTTTACAATTTTTGTTATATTTAATCTTAATTTATACATATTCCTTGTTACATGATTTCAGAAAACAAACAAAAAACTAAGTATATAGTGGGACTTCGGAGGATTAAGTTATTCAATTTAAACATAAGAAATATTGTGATTGACATGATAGAGAAAATAAGATATCATTAAGTGAACAATATTACATCAACCATTCCTAATTGGTATAACTGCCTTAATATGCTCAGTGAGGAGGATTAATTGTACATCTTATTGTTTTCTGTTGTTGTTATTTCGTATAGACCGTTCCGGGATATGACATTGCTGGTGTGGTGGTGAAAGTGGGAAGCCAAGTAAAGAATTTCAAGGAGGGAGATGAAGTATTTGGGGATATCAATGAGGTAGCTTTAGAGCAACCAAAAAGATTTGGGTCTTTGGCCGAATACACTGCCGTGGAAGAGAGACTATTGTCTCTTAAACCCAATAACCTAAGTTTTGTGGAGGTAGCTAGCCTTCCTCTGGCTATTGAGACTGCCTATGAAGGCCTTGAACGCACAGGATTTTCTGCTGGTAAATCCATCCTTGTTTTGGGAGGTGCTGGTGGAGTTGGGACACAGATTATTCAGGTATACATACACTCTTTCATATTCCATGCCAGAAATCCGTCAAGTCAGCCTCCTGCAGCTGCAGAATTCATCTTTTGGTCGTTGTTGCAAGCTATGCAATGTGAAGTTTTTTATGGTCATTTTTCGTATCTCACAATTAATCCTCATTTATCTTTTATTAAGCTTTATGGATAAGTTACCCTCTTTCCGATCATCCTTTGTGAATTTGATCATTTCTGTGTGAGGCAGCTAGCAAAGCATGTTTTTGGTGCATCCAAGGTAGCAGCTACAGCAAGCACTGGGAAACTGGAACTGTTGAAGAGTTTGGGAGCTGATTGGGCGATTGATTATACCAAGGAGAACTTTGAAGACCTTCCTGAGAAATTTGACGTCGTATATGATGCAGTTGGTAAGACTCTGAGTTCCCTTGCTTATAAATAGGCATAACTCAAACAATTCTGAGTGTCATTGCCTTGTGACCATAATCAACCTAAAGCAAATGTTAATGGTTTTCTCATGATATTCTTTCCTGCCAATATAATTTGAGTTTTGTGTTCAAAGATTACACATAAGATAGTGAAGATTGATTCTGGTGTAAACAATAACAGGGCAGGTTGAGAGGGCAGTCAAGGCGGTGAAAGAAGGTGGTCAGGTTGTGACAATAGTAGGTCCAGCAGCTCCACCGCCAGCATTAATATTTGTACTCACTTCTAAGGGTTCAATCTTGGAGAAGCTGAAACCTTACTTGGAGAGTGGGAAGGTGAAGCCGGTCATAGACCCGAAAAGCCCATTTCCATTTTCTAAGACTGTGGAAGCATTTTCCTATCTGGACACTAACAGAGCTACTGGAAAGGTGGTCGTGTATCCCTTCCCTTGATAGAAAACATGTCAGTTTCAGCAATATATGTAAAATTAGCATGTATTAGGACTAGTAATATGGGAGCGTGGCTGTCCAATGCCATACATAGTTAGTGATTCTCTAATGCATATATGTTTATAGCTTGTGATGTTCAGCTTTTGCATCCCCACTCTGTTTTTCTAGTTGCTTGTCTTGTGTTGGGTTTTGTTGGTAATGAATAAGGAGGAGGAAAAGAACAATAAGATTACAAATTTTCTGTGATTCACTCATCTGAAGTTTTCGTATGATGTTTGGTAAAGCCTAATCTGTTGGTGCTTCTTCTAGCTTTTGAAGTGGATGTGCTTGTGTTTCAGCAATAGTTGGAGGCTGAGTAAAAAGAGCACCCAGCTCGTGGTTTTGAGTTTTATACTTAGAGATTGGAATCATCATTCTACAAGCATGTTACATCTTGTTCTCCGACCCGTTTCATTCTATTGTTGATGTTGACCAACTAGTCCTGTAGTTTCTCACTAAGCAAATCGCAATCTGTCAAAGGTGTAAATGGAGGGGCTGCGCTTATTAATTACAGTACGATATTTATATTCAGCACACGCCGCTCTTTAGCAACATTAATCATTGAACTCGATTTTTATAGTACCCACATTATTATTATTCTCTTTATGTTGTTGTCCCAAAAGTTCTTTATTTTCTCAACTTGAACACTCTTAAAACATGGGTCTATATAAACTCAAGACTCATGGGGAGATGCCTTTCTTTTTTAATCTGAAATTTTGTTCTCTCTAGTTACATGACTTGTTGATGTAATATATTTTAAATGATTTTATATATAATTGCTTAAAATGTTATGCGTCAATAAATATGACTGAAATAATAAACTCTAAAATGAAGATTAAGGAAGCTTTTTGAATTGAACTGAAATAAGATCTGATAACCATATCTCCAGCTCCGTGATGAGTTCCTCCCATCTCCCTAGTGAGTCTAATCCTTCCTGAACTGAGTCTTCTGAATTTATCCAATTAGCTTAAAACTTTCCATCTTTTCCAGCATTAATTACCAACATTAACTCATCCCTTCCATCCTGCATTAACTCACCGACCAAAAGTGTGTTTCCCTTTCTTCAGAAGTTATCCAAATTTAGAATCTTGTGCTCCCAACCCTGTTTTCAAAATACTATGAAACCCTCACTTCTGCTTAAAGAGACCATGTCAAGAGCATTGACTGGAAGTGTTATCCCTGTGAACTGGAATGATCTTAACCTTAAGCCTGAAACAGATGAAGCATCACAGCTCTCAGCGCATGTCATCAAAGGCAAAGTAATATCATCTCGTCCCCTCAATAAGCATGCTCTTCATGCAACCATTAAATCAGCATGGATTTTCTCAGCAGGACTCAAAATAAAGTACTTAGATGTCAACATGTTTTTGTTCACATTCTCAAATGAGATTGAAAAGCAAAGGGTTCTAGATCAAAGGACATGGAACATTAAAGGTTTTCATATGGTAATCTGCAGCTGGCCACCTGGGCTAAGTCTCTCGAAGTTGATATGAAGATGTCTGTATTTTGGGTGAGATTCATGGGCTGCCTTTGGAGTTTATGACTAATGTAAATGCTGAGAAGATAGCTACAAAGCTCGAAAATTTCATCCAAGTTGAAAAATCTGCAGGCCCAGGTATACTCCTGTGACGATACATGCGAATACAAGTTGAAATAAATGTAGAAAAACCGTTGCCTGTAGGATTTCCATTGGTCCGAAAGCGTAAACCAGCCACATGGATTAGCTTTAAGTATGAACGCTTATCGGAGTTCTGTTATTGTTGTGGGCGTTTGGGTCATCTTCAACAAGTGTGTCCTGTAAGAGTTTTATTTAAACTTTGTGTCCCACACACCCATCTTGATAGAGTTTGAAATAGCTCAAAACTTATCAGTTACAAGATGAGTTATAATGGGATAAGGAAACTCCTAAGAGATAAGATTAACTCTATATCTCTAATCCTAATCAAACACAAACTCTTAGATTTTTTGATGGCCAGAAATCTATAAATAGCACTGAGGGGTTAAAGGGTTCTCATCTACAACATTAGAGTGCCTTTAGCCATCGGGAGACACTTGTCAGGCTAAGTTGCTAGGGTGATCCTTCTCTCATAGTCAGATTAATTTCTTCATCAAACAGATGGAGAAAGGTACGTGTTCAATTATTATTGTTTTATTATTATGGATCATAGAAAATCAAAGATCCAATTATTAATGTTCATGTTAAAATATTTAACATGTGGTATCAGAGCTTTAGGTTGTAGATTTTTTTTATGATCTCGATAAAATGTAAACATATGCTTTCGTGAACTGTGATTTTATTATATTGCGAAAGACTGAAAATATTATTTTGACTTGACAAAATATTTTATGACGTTGATGGAAAGAAATCAAACTCTGCTTTTACGAAAGGATATGCAATGAGAGACTGAGAATCATTAATGTATTTCGGTTTTGGTGTACCTATTTCTCCTATTAGCATAATTTACACCTGACTTTATTGGGTGTATTTCATATATTGTATACGTTGCTGTGTGTTGAGGAATTGCACAAAACCGATTGTTGTGTAAATTAAGAAACCATGAGTCGAAGTGTATATATGTTGGTGGAGCCACTGAGTATTGGCCGGTGAGTGGTGGCCGCTGGGTCAACGCACGGCTGTGAAAAGGAAGGGGTTTTAAGGGGCGGCGCAGAGGGGTTGTGAAGCCCCGAATGGGCATCGCCCTTGCCCGTTTAAGGTTCCTGTCGGCTTAAAGGGAGGTTGGCACCGCGAGGTGACTGAGAACCTCCTCGCCGACGTCCCTGTAACGGCGGCAGTGGGCTGTCAAGTCCACTGGCCGCGACAGATTTAAAAAAAAAAAATTTCGAAAGTTGTTAAATGCGTGTATTAAATTAATTTTTNCATGTATTAAATTAAATTTTATGCATGTTATTATTGTTAATTACGTGTATTAAATTTTTATGTACATGCTATTATTGTTAAATATATGTATGAATTGATTATTTTATTATTATGACATGCATATTTGTTTATCCAATATAGGGTAAATGATTTACATTAAAATTTAAGAAAAGATTGGTTGCCCAAAGGTACAAGATTTTCTTAATTTTTTATGACAAATCATTAAACCTATAGTAAGGTGGATATGATGGAGGGAACACTTTGTGTGTCAAGATCTACTCCCAAAGGAGGGTCTTGATGACACTTCTAGTTCATCTATCAAAAGTAAAGTGGGAGGGAACACTTTGTATATCAGAGTTTACTCCCAAAGGAGAATTCTGATGATACAACTAGTTCATCCACAGAATTTAATACTGATGAGAACACTTTGTGTATTAAAATCTACTCCCAAAGGAGGGTTTTTATGATACTATTAGTTCATCTATAATTGTTTAAATTCTGATTATTGTTTATAAGTGTCTAACTCAAAGCATTATGTGACAAATTTCTTGCAGTAAGCGTACCTACATCACTACACTCACAGAGTTCATCTGTTCCTGTTTTGAATGGCTCTAATTTTTCTGAATGGGTTGAGAGAGTCAGGTTCACCTTAGGAGTACTTGACCTGGACTTGTCACTTACGAGTCCAAAACCACCACCCATCACTGAGACTAGTAACAAAGATCAGAGAGAGTCATCTAAACAGTGGGAGAGATCCAATAGGCTGAGCTTAATGTTCATGAAAATGACCATAGCTGAAAATATAAAAAATTCACTCCCTAGTACTGAGGAAGCCCAAACTTTTTTGAAAAATGCTGAGGAGAGGTTTCGGTCTGCAGATAAATCTTTAGCAGGAACACTTATGGCTAGACTTACCACCATGAAATATGATGGTGCTAAAGGAATGCAAGAGCATATCCTTGAAATGACAAATATTGCCGCCAGATTACAAACCCTGGGAATGAAAGTAGAGGAGTCCTTCATTGTTCAGTTTATCTTGAACTCATTGCCACCTCAGTATGGTCCATTCCAGATGCATTATAATACTATTAAAGATAAATGGAATGTAAATGAGTTGGCAAGTATGGTAGTTCAGGAAGAAGAGAGACTGAAACAACAAGGACATTACTCTGCTAATTTTGTGACCAAAGAAGCTGGAAAGAAAAAGCATCATTATGGCAAAATGAAATGAACTGGACCACCAAAAGGAAAGCAGCCTGGGAAAGTTAATCAGGTTGAGCATAATAGTAGCAAGTGCTACTTTTGTGGGAAGCACGGACACATGAAAGCTGAGTGTCCGAAACGTAAGGCTTGGTTTGTAAAGAAGGGTAAGTCACTTGCCTTTGTATGTTTTGAATCAAATCTTGCAAATGTTCCCACTAACTCTTGGTGGTTAGATTCAGGTGCTAATGTTCATGTTTCCATAACCATACAGGGATACCTTACAAGCCAAACACCAAATCCCAGTGAGCGATTCATCTTTATGGGAAATGAGAATAAGGCTGAAGTTTTAGCCATAGGAACATTTCGTTTGGTTTTGAGTACCGGTCATTATTTAGACCTTCATAACACAGTATATGTGCCTTCTGTGAGGCGTAATTTAATTTCCTTATCCAGACTAGATACTGATGGTTATTCTTTTTCGTTCCATAATGGTAGTTTCAATTTATTTAGAAATAATTTATCTATTGGTTCTGGGTTTCTTTCCGATGGTCTTTATCGATTGTGCCTCGATAATACATTTGTCAAAAATACCTATACTCAGTACCATGAAACATGTATTGGAATGAAAAGAAACATGATGAATGAAAATTCTTATGACTTGTGGCATAAAAGATTGGGGCATATCTCCAAAGAAAGGTTACAGAGATTAGTAAAAGAAGGGATTCTTCCGCATCTTGATTTTACTAATCTTGAAGTATGTGTGAATTGCATTAAAGGAAAGCAAACCAAACATACTAAGAAAGGTGCCACAAGAAGTACGGAGCTTCTTGAAATAATTCACACTGATATATGTGGACCATTCTCCACTGAATGTTTTGGTGGAGAAAAGTATTTTATCACCTTTATAGATGATTTTTCACGTTTTGGATACATTTATCTGCTACATGAGAAATCTCAAGCTGTTTCAGTACTTGAGGTATTTCTCATGGAGGTGGAAAGGCAATTAGATAAAAAAGTGAAAATCATCAGGTCGGATCGAGGTGGAGAATACTATGGAAAGTATGACGAATCGGGTCGTAATCCTGGCCCATTCGCCAAACTTCTTGAACAGCGTGGCATTGTTGCACAGTATACGATGCCCGGGACGCCACAGCAGAATGGTGTTGCTGAAAGGCGTAATCGAATCTTATTGGATATGGTTAGAAGTATGGTAAGCAATTCTACCTTACCCAAATCCTTGTGGGGTGAAGCTATTAAGACGGCAATGTATATCTTAAACCGAGTTCCTAGTAAGTCAGTTCCAAAAACTCCTTTCGAGCTATGGACTGGTAGGACACCAAGTTTAAGGCACATGCATGTTTGGGGTTGCCCAGCCGAAGCAAGACTTTACAATCCACATGAAAGAAAATTGGATCCTAGAACAGTAAGTGGGTACTTTATTGGGTACCCAGAGAGATCCAAAGGGTATAGGTTTTATTGTCCTAATCACAGTCCGAGAATAGTGGAAACAGGAAATGCCAAATTCATTGAACTTGGCGAGATCAGTGGGAGAATTGAACCCAGAGATATGATCATTGAGGAAGTAAGGGTAGATGTCCCTATACCTACATCCTCAGCAAAGATAATGGTTCCTCTAATTGATCATTACGATGATACATTGGAACATATAAGTGATCATCCATCTCAGAATGATAATACCACTGACGAACCAAGTTCGGAGTCACCAGAACAGGTTGTCTTACGCAGATCTCTGAGAGATCGGAGACCTGCTATTTCAACAGACTATGTGGTGTATCTCCAGGAATCTGAATTTGACATTGGGATAAGTAAAGATCCACTAACATTTTCACAAGCCATAAAGGGAAGTGATTCTAGTAAATGGATCGATGCCATGAAAGAAGAATTGAAATCTATGGATCAGAATCAAGTCTGGGATCTCGTTGAATTGCCTGAAGGGAGTAAAAGAGTCGAGTGTAAATGGGTCTTTAAGACCAAACGCGACTCTAAAGGCAATATTGAACGGTATAAAGCCAGACTTGTTGCCAAGGGTTTCACTCAGAAGGAAGGCATTGATTACAAAGAGACATTTTCTCCAGTATCTAAAAAGGACTCTTTCAGGATCATTATGGCATTGGTGGCTCATTATGATTTAGAGTTACACCAGATGGATGTGAAAACAGCATTTTTAAATGGAAGTTTGGATGAAGAGGTCTACATGGAGCAGCCAGAAGGCTACTCAGAAAAGGGCAAAGATCACCTAGTCTGTAGACTTAAGAAATCGATATACGGGCTTAAGCAAGCTTCCCGACAATGGTACTTAAAGTTCAATGATACCATTACTGCCTTTGGATTTAAAGAAAACATTGTTGATCGATGTATATACCTAAAGGTCAGTGGGAGTAAGTTTATAATTTTGATCCTGTATGTTGATGATATCTTGTTAGCTAGCAGTGATCTTGGCTTACTTTATGAAACCAAGGGTTTTCTCTCTAAGAACTTTGAAATGAAAGATATGGGTGAGGCATCCTTTGTGATCGGAATCGAAATTTTTCGAGATCGAAAACAAGGACTGTTAGGATTGTCTCAGAAAAGTTACATAGAAAGAGTTCTTGAGAGATTTGGCATGAAAAGTTGTTCATCATTGGACACTCCAATATCGAAAGGTGATAAGTTTAGCCTATCACAATGTCCTAAAACTGAGTGGGAGCGTAAAGAGATGGCAAAAATCCCCTATGCTTCAGTCGTGGGGAGCTTGATATATGCACAGATTTGCACGAGGCCAGATATTAGTTTTGCAGTTGGCATGCTTGGGCGCTACCAAAGTAACCCAGGGATGTCTCATTGGAAAGCAGCAAAGAGGGTATTGCGATACCTGCAAGGAACTAAAGATTACCAGCTTACCTTCAGAAGAACTGATAGTTTGGAGGTAATTGGATACTCAGACTCTGATTTTGCTGGTTGCTCTGATAGCAGGAAATCCACTTCAGGTTATGTTTTCCTGTTGTCTGGTGGAGCGATCTCATGGAGAAGTATGAAGCAAACAATCACTGCTTCATCTACAATGGAGGCTGAGTTTGTGGCGTGCTTTGAGGCCACAGTACATGGTTTATGGCTGAGGAACTTTATCTCAGGACTTGGAGTTGTCGACTCTATAGCCAGGCCGCTGAGAATTTATTGTGATAATTCCTCTGCAGTATTTTTCTCCAAAAACGATAGGTATTCTAAAGGTGCCAAGCACATGGAGCTCAAATACTTAAGCGTTAAGGAGGAAGTACAGAAACAAACAGTGTCCATAGAACATATTAGCACTATGCTTATGATAGCAGATCCATTGACAAAGGGTCTAGTAGCGAAGCATTTTAAAGAACATGTTGATAGAATGGGTCTTATGATATGAACATGTTAATGAGCTTGTAGATGTTTTGATTTCTATTTGGACACTTAATGATATCTATTATGGTTATTTTGTTTCTGTTTTCTTGTCCTTCCACTTTATATGTACATTAAATGGTGTGGATGAATGATGACAAGATAATGTCTACAATAGACATGAATTGGAACCCAAGGCATTACAGTATTAGCCTTAATTATCCCAATTAAAGATCATGTTAAATTAAGTTACTGTTGTTGTGGTACATGGAAGGGAATTTGTTGATCATATAACAGAGGACCGCCATGACTCGCATTGGTAGCTAGTTTGACATTGATAGTAAAGAACTCATGAAATGTATTTTGAGCTATAAAGGTTTCAGGAAATGAATTTGCGCAGTATGGTTAATTTCCTATGATAAACCCATGAACAGAATATGTAATTTTATGGGCGTATGGGTCAAGTGGGAGAATGTAAGAGTTTTATTTAAACTCTGTGTCCCACACACCCATCTTGATAGAGTTTGAAATAGCTCAAAACTTATCAGTTACAAGATGAGTTATAATGGGATAAGGAAACTCCTAAGAGATAAGATTAACTCTATATCTCTAATCCTAATCAAACACAAACTCTTAGATTTCTTGATGGCCAGAAATCTATAAATAGCACTGAGGGGTTAAAGGGTTCTCACCTACAACATTAGAGTGCCTTTAGCCATCGGGAGACACTTGTCAGGCTAAGTTGCTAGGGTGATCCTTCTCTCATAGTCAGATTAATTTCTTCATCAAATAGATGGAGAAAGGTACGTGTTCAATTATTATTGTTTTATTATTGTGGATCATAGAAAATCAAAGATCCAATTATTAATGTTCATGTTAAAATATTTAACATGTCCATCTCTCTATACTAAAATTGAGGTATCAAACTATGGGCCATGGATGCGTGCAGAAACACAATCCAGTAGAAGGACCTCCTACTATGATTTTTAGTCATTCCCTTTTGACCCAAAGCATACGAACGTTCATCAGCAACAAGTGAAGCTCTCTTCATCAAATGAAACAAGGAATTTTTTTCCACTGGTGTCGAGTAAAGGAAAGGAACTTATGTACCAGCAAGAAGATCAATGCAAGGAAGATTCTCAGGTGGTTCAGTTCCTCTCAGGTGGTCTAAACAGTAATTCTCCAGATTTTCATGGAAGCATGGCATACATGGGATTAGGCGGGATGAAGAAAGGGACAGGTGGCATCGTCTCAACTATGGAGACAAAGCAGACAGGATTAATTAAAGAAAGTACAACTACTCATTTCCTACGGTCATCCATTGGAAAGTCGATCTCAAATGTTGATGAAATACTGACCATTGATCAAAGTAATCCTGAACTGATGGCAGTCCGTGCATTCTCTTTATTTATGAGCATCCAAGACTCTTCATTATACATCAGCTCAAGTAATAGTGAGGCTTCGCCAGACTTTGATAAAAATCTTTTTCAGCAAAAATTGGCTCAGTTTGAAAATCTGCAGAGCCTAAATGCAAATCACTTAGTGTCAATTTTAGTGAACCCATCAGGAAAGTCCGTCTTGGCAATCTGTCCCAACTTAAATGAAACCCAACTCAAGAGCCCAATGATAGGATGCATATCGTCTCAGCCTTACAGTCCATCCGCTCTATACAATGTTATGAAAGCTAGCCCAACTCGCCTGAACACCAATCCATCGGATTCCTTCCCTTCCTTTAATTTGGCTGGCCCTTTCCAATGTGCACATCCTCCAACAGAGTACCCTGTTAGCCCAACCCAGTTACCTAAGCTTGGCAACCCACCCTCACTTACCCCAGGGATACTAGTAAGCGCATCATTTCCTCCCTCCCACTACATACCTTTTGCTGAAACTGGGAAGCTCTAAAGTAGGAGAGGATTATCACCAACTTTCGCAAGGTAAAAGTGCCCCTACTACTACTGCAACTTCAGTCAATCCAAACAAGATGAAAAGGAATGAGGTGGTCTGCAGGAGGTCAAAGAGACTCAGGTTTACTCCATAGATGATGAGGCTGTCGTGGTAGAGTCGATACTACCACCAGGGCAAAAATGAAAATAACCTCTTGGAATTGCAGGGGTCAAGTCCGACCCCGTGCAATTAGAAGCTTAAGGGCTATAATCAAGAATCATAAACTTGATTTAGTCTTCTTGATGGAGACTATTTTGCTTAAATCGAATATGTTTAATATTGTACATAGGCTAGGTTTCTCTACAATGAATTCTGTGTATGCACCTTCAAATGACAATTGGGGGGGCCTTTTGGTTTTATGGTTAGATGGTCTGGAAGTGGAACCTGTAAATGTTAATTGTAATATAATCACTATGTTTGTGTATTCGGATCATATGCATACCCCTTGGTTGCTTAATTTAGTTTATTGCCTTGCACAATACAGCAAAAAAGAAAATTTTTTGAATATTTTAATGAAAAAAAAACCAATTTTGAAGGACCGATATAGAGGACTTCAATTCTTTTTGTAGCCAGGATGAAAAATTTGGAGGAAGGTTCTATGCTAGCTCCTCTAACTCAAATAGTCTGAATTTTTACATGAATAGTAGTGGAATGATTGACCTAGGTTACCATGGTCCCAAATACACCTGGACTAACAATAGGCATGGTATGGGTCATATTAGAGAGATCCTTGATAGAGGTATAGCAAATCAATCTTGGATGGACTTGTTTCCAAATTCTTCCCTTCAACATCTTTCCATAAGTGCTTCTGACCATTCACCCATTGTGCTTGATACTGTGGGAAGAAGAAAGCATTTTGCTAGTTTTAAATTTGAAGAATTTTGGACTAGAGACCACACTAGTCAAATGGTTGTTCAAAATGCCTAGAATAGTCATTTTATTGGTAATTCAAGCTATATCCTTCAAAGAAAACTTAAAGAGGTTCAAAGTGTACTGAAAATTTGGAATAGGTCTCACTTTGGGCACATACAATCAGGCATAAGAGACACCACCAAAGCTCTCTTGAATATTCAAGCCAATGACCCTAATCATGACTCTAGGATCATGGAGGAAGAACTCAAATCTGATTTGAATGAATTGTCAAGGAGAGAAGAAATTCTTTGACAACAAAAATCAAGAGTTCAATGGTTAACCACAACGGATTTGAACACAAAGTTCTTCCATCTCTCCACCACTGTGAGAAGACGTCAAAATACCATTGATAGTCTTAAAGTGAACCATAATTAGCTAAGGATCAACATGTCATTCAAAATTCTTTCTTAAATCATTTTAGAGCAGTCTATGCAACTTCAAATCCTAGTATAGACTTGGATTTAGAGCCCCTCTTTCCTGATAAGGTTACTGACCAAGAGAATAACATTCCTTGTGAAATCCCTTCTAAGGAAGAGATTATTCACAATCTTAGGCAAACCCCATCTAGAAAAGTCCCCGGGCCAGATAGTTTTACTGGGCTCTTCTATAAGCACTATTGGGATATTGTCAAAGATGATTTCATAAAGGCTGTTCGGAATTTTTTCTTAAGTGGTAAACTCCTAAAAGAATTAAATCATACTCACATTGCTTTAATTCCAAAGACTAGTAATCCTAATACTGTTCATCAGTTCAGACCTATTAGTCTTTCAAATGTTTACTACAAAGTGATTACAAAGATTATGGTTCATGGTAGAACTATTCAAAAGAATACTATTCTGGCCCAAGAACTCTTTCATTTTTTGAAAAGGAAAAAAGGAAAGAATGGTATCATGGCAATCAAGATTGATATGGAAAATGTTTTTGATTTCATGGAATGGGGGTTTATTCTGAGAATCATGGAAAGATTGGTTTTTAATAGAAAATGGGTTAATTGGATCAAATAGTGTATCACAATGGTCTCGTATTCTGTTATTATAAATGGTACTCCAAGAAGGTTTGTAAAGCCTAGTAGAGGTCTGGGGCAAGGAGATCCCCTTTCACCTTTTCTCTTTATTCTAGGTACGGAAGTTCTCACTAGGCTTATCACTTATGAGGAAAACTTGGGAAACATTCATGGAATTTCTATTAGTAGAAATAATCTCCCCATCTCACATCTTCTTTTTACTGATAATCTTATTCTTTTTAGGAAGACAAATAGTATCATCGCAAACAGTTTTAATAATTGTTTGGAAAAGTATTCCTCATGGTTAGGACAACAAGTCCATGTTAGAAAGTCCTCTATAAAGTTCAGTGAGAGCACTCAGCCAAGACAAAAGCAAAGAGTCAAGAAAGTTTTTGACTTAAAGAATGCTTCACCCACCATAAAGTACTTAGGCCTTCCTTTGTCTTTTAATGGTTCAAAGAAAATTCATTTTCAAGAAATTCAGCAAAAAATCTCTCAAAAGTTGGCGTGATGGAAAGCAAAATTGCTTTCCCAAGTAGGACGCACTACCCTCATTAGAACGGTTGCTAGTTCAATGCCCTCCTATATCATGTCCTCTGTTTCGGTTCCAAAAAGTGTTGCTAGTAGACTTGACCGTACATTCATGAAATTCTGGTGGGGTTTCCCGGAAGAAAAATCCCATAATCTAACTCTCAAATCCTGGAATTCTATTTGTAAACCAAAGTCTATGGGTGGTTTAGGAGTTAGATTAGTCTCTGACTTTAATCAAGCTTTTATTTCAAAATTGGTTGGCAGATGATTATTGGTGTTGATGCCATTTGAAGAAGAGTTCTTGCTGGAAAATACCTGAAAAGGTCTTCCTTTTTGAATACCACTAAAAAACCTACTGATTTGAATATGGAAAGGCATTCTCAAGCAAAAGGAATTTTTGAATAAGGGTTTATGCTTTCAGATCAACAATAGGGTGGACGCTAGAGTTTGGATTGATCATTGGATTCCTAACAACCCAAACTTCACACCTATTCCGAAAGATACAAATACTCCAATTGACCCTTTTATTTGTGTTTCGGAATTGATGATGGAGGAACTTAGGAGATGGAATACCATAATTCTTCAAGCCCTATTCAATCAAAGTTTAGTGAATGAGATAGAAAAAATCTCTCTTGCCCAACAAAGTTTTCATAATCTCATTGATAAACCTGTTTGGACTCACCACAAATCTGGATCCTTTAGTATTAAATCAGCATACGCTGCCTTAACACTATCTCATGCTCAAGATATGATGGATAATAACAGTATTCAAGCTGATATTTGGAAGCTTAAGATTCAGGATAGGTTGAAGTTCTTTTGCTCGAAAATTCTCAATAACACCTTGCCAACTCGTTCTCGTATTAAGAATTTTGTCCAGATTGATTTTGATAGCCTTGATTGTCCAATTTGTAACACTGGTGAAGAAACTCACTCAATATCATATTTTCTTAAATTGCAGCTTCACTAGGATCTTGTGGCTTCATTCCCCTTGGCCTTTAAACATCTCCTCTTGTGCTTAGAATGATACTAGAGTGTAGGTCAAAAGCATTCTTGATCCTTCTAGAATGTTAGGAATTCCCATTAAGGAAGAGCACCACTTTCAAATTTTTACAATTTTGGCTATGGATAGTATATGGTTCCTTAGAAATAAAGTCCTTCATGAAGATATTAAACCTAATTTATTTGCTTTTATATCTTCCACTAAAAAAATTTTCAAAAGATCATTGTGATGCATGGGGCAATTTACATTTAAATTCTAGCAAACCTTGGGGACCCATGCCTGTAGATCATTGTCTAGTCACTTTTGATGTTGCGGTTAGACAAAGTGGGAGCACAGCAGCAACAGTTGGTTGGACATCTTCTGGATCCATCATTTTTGTGGTTACAAAGCACATCAGCAGCCAAAATCCAAATCAAGGGGAAGCTATAGCAATGCTTTTGGGAGTAGAAGAAGCCAAAGAAGTCAACATTGGAAAAATTGTGATTATAGGAGACTCTCTTAATACCCTTCAAGCAGTAAAGAATTCAAATTATATTCCTGACTGGACAGTGCAACCAATTATTCATGATATCAGGCTTGCTCTGAAAGGTTTTGACAGATGGGAACTTCAAAAAATACATTGAGATGAGAATCGATGTGCATATTCCATTACGCAGTGGGCTGCCTCCAAAAATATTTTTGGAAACATTCCATTTATTACCATTCCACCTTCTTTGCTAAACTTCCACAGTGGGAATGACCCACCTACTATCTTGGAGTTTGTCTTTGTTTATCTTTGTCTGTTTGTTTGTAATATGCCCTTTTCTAGGCACCTTAATTGAAGGTCTACGCGAACTCGTTAATCATTATTTTCTAGATTCATGATTTATGAGTAAGTAATGCCATTGATCTTCATTATAGAGTTTTTTTTTTTTTTTTTGACATTTGATATTAAAGAAGAATGTTAGCTAGGTGCAGTTTGAATAGTGAGATGAGATGGTTTTAGATGAAAATTGAAAGTTAAATAAAATATTATTATAATATTATTTTTTAATATTATTATTATTTTAGGATTTGAAAAAATTAAATTTTTTATTATATTTTATATGAAAATTTTAAAAAAATTATAATGATATGATGAGATGAGATAAAAAGAAATATTTTTACAATCAAAACGGATTTTAATATTGGTGAAAGACGTGTCAAAATGTATCCACAGAACAACAAAATGGGCCTATTCTTTTTAAAACAAAAATGGACCTGTTCTCGCAGACCATCTCGTCCTACTTTCCGAAGCATTTGGGATTTTGTTTTTTAGGCCTGAACGACAGAAAAAATGTCGTTTGTGGAGGACGACACGTACGACTAAACCGTAGGTGAGATATGTTATTTTATAACTGAAAACATGTCGTTGGCCAGGAATGAGAAAACAATATACATGGCCTTAAAACATCGTCTTATAGTTAAGACAACAGCATGCAGCTAACCCGCGATGCATGTAGCCTAAGTAAAAACAATACGGAAAGCAGTAACTTATTTTTATCATGATCTAAAGAACAAGCTAGAAAATCATGAATAAACGACAGAAAAATGATATCATTGGATATGCTTTAATTAAAAGATGTCATGAGGAGGTCCGTTAACATACAAGACAGAAAATTGAGTACTATTAGATATAGCAATATTGCATAGATTGTCCAAATATCGCACACTCTTTCAAAAAATGAATAATCTGATTCACTACAAAAAAAAAATTAATTTTTTTTTATATAGATTCCATATTTAATCATTTTTTTAAAAAAAGTGCGGTGCAGCACTTGCACACTTTATAATTGCAACTATCATTTCTTCAAAAAATAAGGGATAGTTAATTATGTCATCCATAAATGGTGGAAAACAAGTGTCTCTTTGTGTGTAAGGGTTCAAGTTCCTGCACTGTGCAAGCTACACGCGGCATGCATGCATGATCAAGAGTACTAGGCATAAGTATAATGCATGTCATGATGTTATTATAATTAGCATGCATATGTGCGGGTTTATATTTTCTTAAGCGCTAACATTGATTTATCAATACTTAATTCATAATATTTGAATTTACATTCTCTGATTTTTTTAAAAATATATCAGAAAAAACTATGTAAATATTAAAATAAAATCCTAATCTTAGTACTTATGATAACAACTAATGATAAATCATGTTTTTTAATTTAAAGGAAAAAGAATTCAGAATAATCACTCAAAACAATATATCAAACATGATATAGATAAATTACAAAACACTCTTAATTACTTCATTTATAATTATAAGGCAAACCAACCGACCAAGTTTAAAATGAAATGGACAAGAATAGAAAAATCTAAACTCCTGGAAATTCAAACAAACAAAGAAAATTATAAAATTAATATCCAATAATTAGATAACATAAAACATTAAAACTTATCTCCTAGTATGAAGTAAACAAAACCAATAGTCGCTATTACAAATTACATTTTAACCAAGAATAGAAAAAATATATTTCTCTCTCTATATATATATGCAGATGTATATATAATAAATAAATATAATATTTTACATATATAGAACTAGCATGAAAATCTCTATCAACATACTTTCTGCATACCCGTCTTAGTATCTTTATTTTAACCAGAAGCACTGTTTATATATATAACTAAAATATATTTATTTTTTGAGAGAATGGAATAATAATATTTTTAATAATGCACAATAATAAAACACCACTGCAAATGGTACATTAACATTTGCCTCTCATCATTTGGTTATTTCCAAAAACAAAATAACACCAGTGAAGCAACGTATTTCCACATGCTTATATCAGACTTGGTTAAGCGGAGTTATCATTTTCCAGACTTCCAGACACCTATGATTTCTAAATTTTATTGTCTATTTTCTTTCTTAGTAACGTCCAAATAATTTTTTTCTTGTAAACGAAAATTCAAGTACTACAAAGTCCACAACTTGAAATCACGTTCAAAATGACGCAATTGAATCCCTCTCCAACGGCTACACAACAAATGGGCCCTTTTATCAAACATGTGTAACGCATAGATAGATTTCTTGCATAATATCCCATGCATACAACTTGTATATATGTCTTTAACGTTCAAATTGTTATATATATATATATATATACACACGAAAGGCTCTCAGACTCACCTATTTAATTTCCCTTTGAACGTCAGCCTCTGGTACCTTAATATATCTTACAACCTGATGGCACCTCCACACCCGAAACATAGTTGAATGCATAAATGTACAGTGGCTTGGTCTTGTTGTGGGACTTGAATCATCTACTCGGGTTTGGCATGCATGCTCAAATGGTTGGAAGGATTCCTAATGCAGACAAAAGGATTCCGAAAGAGCTAGCGAGACGAAGTGGCATTGATTTGAGAGAGAGCGAGTGGAGAAGAAAGTGAAACGAAGAAAAGCACTTTTCCTGAAGTTAAATAAACCGATCGGAATTGATACGTCAATAAACGATGCGGTGTATTTGCAGTTTTTTTTAGCGAAACAATACATAGGTTGAGATGAGTGTCTTTAGTACTCTTGCACCAAAACAATTGGTTTATAACTAATTTGTATGTAAGAACTGAAATGAAACCTAAAAATTACAATCGAGTGAATTTGAATTCAGATAGATATTGATGCCAATCTTGATCGGTAACTTAATTAATGATCTACTAGTACTTGAATAAAATTATAAAACTAAATTGATTTAGTTAAAAGACCAAGCATATATAAATATATATATATCTAAATCAGTTAAGTAGATAGCATGCATGCATAAGACATAATTTAATTAATTGGTCTCCGTAGTAATAGTAATGATCGAGGTAGCTTGCATGTTTTGGAAGTAGTACATGATATATCATATATATATATATATATATATGATATCTTCCCATAATATTTATGGTTATTTTCTAATGTTCTAGTTATATATAATGCATTTTTATTCAAGTGCAACTTTTTAAAATATGAGATTGCAGCAGCACTATCCCTGGCGAGTACCGGAGTCCAAACACCAACAATAGTAATCTGACCTTGAGATTTCCAACATTTGTTCTGGGGTGATCAATGTCCTAATTCCAAGCTGCTGATGATCACCTTGCCTCCACCATGCAAAGTTGTTTCGGTTTTGTGGATCAGAAGCCAGCGGATAGTCCTCTACTTTATGAACTTGGGATCTGAT
>QEOT01123288.1:0-18160 GCA_003123785.1 Pterocarya stenoptera | reverse complement strand
GGGGGGGAGAGAGAGAGAGAGAGAGAGAGAGAGAGAGAGCCTGAGGTTTTCTGATGATGACGCAGTTCTGTTGTCCATGATGGTTGCAAAAAATCAGTTGTGGTTTCTAGTAAGAAGGGTAGTGTAGACTTGAGGAAGCAGCTTGGGAAGTGAAGGATTTATATTAGTCAGTCAGGGCCAGGAAGAAAGTAGCCTCCAACTTGAGTGTAAGAATTATTCTGTAAGGCCATTAATGTTGCCTGGGTTTTGGAGTTTTCTTTCTATTCTCTTCCGCAGTTGATCATGCGGTATCGTCCTAACGTATCTTGAACATTCGTAGTGATCCAGATGCTTATTGGGGCCCACCGTTCAACCAGAATAGTTTTCTTGCTATCCAAGGGCCGATTCTGCTCTCTCTCTCTCTCTCTCTCTGCGCTCGCAGCCAAGATGCTAGCTATAACTTTTCGTGCCGAGATGAATTCTGTATTTAAAAAAAAAAAAAAAAAAATCTGTATTTTATGATGGATAAATGTTTTATATTAGATACTATTTATTCTTATATTCTATATTTATAATTTTTTTTATAAGATATAAAATGTAAAATAATAAATAGTGACTGATGAAAAGAATTTTTTTTAATAACATACGTGACGTTCTACGCAGCATTTTCATTTGCTTTATTAATTTTTTTGAGGACTACAATATTTGCGCAAAATGAAACAAAATAATGTTTCTTTTTCTATGCATGAAAGGCATATATGAAGCAATATTTCAGCTGACAAATTAAAGTACTGATACTAAGGTTATTCTCTACTTAAGGCCGGCAGGAATATTCTACTTATTAAAAGAAGAAATAAAAGTAACAAGAGTAGTATTGTTCAACAGCAAAATTATCTGTCCAACAGAGGTGTTCCAAAAATATCTACGACTAAATAGCTCTACAAATGAAATGGATCGGATCGAATTGGAAAATGTAAAGATTTGTACAAATTATACATTTCGCGACCGTTACATATAAATGTTAGATATCTGTGACTTGATTGGTGAAATAGTATCTCTCTCCAAACTTTCTCATGTGTTTGATTTGTATTGAGACATGCATGGGGAAGCCAGAATATTATATATTAATTGGAATGTAGAAAATATATTTTTCCCATAATATTGTCAATTATATTGAGTCACATGAAACACTGCATACAAAGTCCAGCAATTTTAAAAGCTCATGATGATCTGCTTTGTCGATGAGCTCTTAGCGCCATCAGAGAGTATATAGTACCGCACGTCCCAATTCCTAATTCCCGGGAGCCCTCGATTCCCCTTCCCCTCCTTTCTCTGTCGGGGGGCTGGCAATTGACTTGAGATACATGGAGAATGTCAACAAGCTGGCTTTCTTTTGACTGGCCAATTTTAGATTCGCTCTTCATGATCATGCGCGCTTTGATTAGGATGTATATACATAGATCCGAAATAAAAAGTTGCATATAATATATAAGAAGGGAACATAATTTATCAATGATTCTGGTCCATGCATGCTGCCACGATGATCATTATCATTGGCGTCAGTATTCGAATGTCAAACCAAAAACTAAAGAGAAGCTGTTCCTTTCATGACAGACAGTGATTTTCCGGGGAGATAGTGTGATCAGATGCGCCCAACCATTGCAGATGCGTGTTGTACTGTTGCCTAGACTCTATTATTTGCGTACGTGTGGCCAGGAAACGCCCGGCCCGTACGCAATGCTTCACATGTATATCACGGTCATGAAGTCTGTTGGAAATATGTTCATGATGATATAAGAATATTAGCTTTCGAAAAAAAAGGAATATTTAATATCATGATTTGGACTTCCTTTAAATAGCTCTATAAATTATGAACGTGCATGTAACTCTTGTAAAAAATGGGAGTGCCCATTGGAAAAGATAGAAGATGAAGTGAAAAACTTTAAGTTAATTGCCCACTTTCCCACTTTAAAACAATATAATATTTGGATATATGAGATAATATTATGGTTTAGTGACAGCTGTTCTGAATTGACGGCAATGATGTTCATGTTCTAGCCTCAAGTGGTGCCAATGACTGTTGGGGTGTCACAAATTTAATTTAATTTTTTATTTTTTTAACATATTTAAATATTTTTTTAAAAAAATACATCAATACATTAAAATTTACTTCTTTAATTATTAAATAAAAAAATATTAAATACATAAACAGTCAAAATAAGTGAACAAAACTCAGGAGACATACTAAGCCTTTAAGCAAAGCATTGGTACTGTTAATTAATTAGTCTCTCAACACAAAATTAATAGTACAGCCTCATCAATTAATCAAAGAAAAGGCCGGCCGAAGATTTTTAATTTATTCTTTGAATCAAAATAGTCAAAAGAAAAAGAGGGTGGGTAGAGAATCATGGTTGCAGGAGGGGGAGTGCCCATCCGTAATCCCTTGAAAGAGGATCCTAGCTAGAATATCCGTTCTACTTACTCTGATCATTATATATTACCAACTCTAATTTTATAGAGTACTCATCACATATTTGAGAAAACCGTACTATATATCATGAGAAACTGGTTTTCAGTGATGCATCTGTTCTAGATCGGCCTTTGTGCTACATGCTGCATGCATGAGATCAGTGATGATCTAATTGGAAAGGAAACTAATAATTACACCTTAAAATCCACATTCAACTTCAGTATTGGCTTGGCTCTAATCAAATGATCATCTCTTTGAATTGTTTCTAAATTTATCGAAAGTCTATAAAACACAAAACACCAGATCAGCGAGGCAACATCTGAGTAGTACTGTTCGCATGTGTGCATGCCTGAGTTGAGCAGTACTACTCGATCATGTATTGATCAATAACCCTGCATTCATGATGCACCTAGCTAGAGCCTAGCTCGTACTGATCATGGTTTCAAATTAATTTGCAATTAATTATATATTGATCATATATATAATGTTCACGGCCGTTATAATATTCTACTTCGTTGTCATCATCCATCATGATCATCATTGTCAACGTACGTAACAACCTAATATTGATTCCAGTACTCTTCTTTAATTTCCTTATTCATCATTTCCATACATTTCAGTGGTAATTAGAAAGGAGGTGGAAACCAGAGTTGACTACTTTGAAGCGTACGTGGTTGTGGTGATCTATATCAGTACGAGGCCAATATTGCCATATAAATGCTCAAACTTTCCTCGACCATGCATGAAATACATGATACATACATGCGTCAACGATCGAGATAGATCTTTAAATTAACAACGTCCGAAAAACATGATATAATATTTGAAAAGATACAGAATTTTTTTTGTATCTGAGCAGAAACATGATAACCTTTTTAAAAAGATAAATGATGCTTCACTGACAAAAGAATGCACGTATGCCACAAGTATGTGCAAAAACTAGGATTCTCCTGATCCTTCGATCTAGTCCTCCGATCCCCAATCGTATGCAACTTTATTCCCGTTGGCTAAATTCTCCCCACAAGTTCTAGGGTTAAAGTTAACCACTGGTATAGAAACATGCCTCGTATATTTTTATGTATTTTTTTTTTTTTTTGAAGTAGAGGACGGCAGTACTCCAATTTTATTGATAACGATACTTGTAGCGGAAGAAAAGCGTGGTTAAAACCAGACACGTGGAAAGCCTAAGAACAAGTAGATAATATATTCATGTATTCATACTCAGTACTTCGTGTTTTCTCTCTGATTTTCATCTTTTTTTGCCTTTTTCGATATCAATTTTTCTTAATTACCTAGCTAGCTAGCTAGTAATTTATCAATATTGCATATTATAATATATATATATATAGTGATTAGTGGGATATATTTTCCTAATTTTTCTTATGCACGCAGCTACAGGCCGGTACTTATGCGCGCGCATATGATCGATCCATGCATGCATGCCACCTGCTAATGATCATGAGTGATTGTGTCCAAATTAATCGTCATATAATTTTCTTGGCCGGATCACTAACAGTACCCCCAAAATATATAACACTGCCAGCATTGCCATCAGTCATAACAAAATATTAATTATACTCGAGATCGACGTTAATTATTAGAGTATAATTCTTTAACACAAGTTTTTCCATACTCGGTACGGGCCGCACTCTCACGGCCTGATCTAGATCTGCGCTCATGATCTGCAACCATATTCAATGCCAAAATAACAGGTACTAAAAATCACGCAGATCTGTGAATAACGAGTTATTAGCGCGCTATCTGCATATATATATATATATACACATTCATACACACACATATATATATAGATAGTACTCATGTACTTTTTGAACTTTGAAGTCATTAATTTGCTGATCTCTTGCGTTACATGGTACGTACATGTTGGATCGAGTAGCTAGGGTACTACTGCTCCCAGGTCGGAATTGATCAAGCGACCCCGACCGGCGGAAGGTACCTGCCTGATTCCATGACTAGTCCAACTTGAACCGCGCGTCTGGTGCAATTATTCAATCCAAAGTTCTTTAAAAGCAATTGATTAGCTAGTAACTATAAAGCACGGCCGGCGTGGACTCTAAAAAAAAAACTTGTTGGATACATAATTATAATAATTATATATATGTGGGCATGTAATCGATGTTAAATCCTTTTCAGATCCCCAGATCACTAATTAACAGAGTACATGCAGTGTTATATGCTGATCAACCATCGACTTTGAGTCTTAAATTTTGTTGGTAGCTAGGTAGGTACGTGCACACTACACATGATGACTTACCTGCAGGACCGATCTAGTACTTAATTATCCACTCACAGAATCTTATAAATCTGGTAGCTAGTAGTTCTACTATTGGATAGCAACGTTCAAGCTGAGTGATTTTATATATATATAGCGTAAGCAAACAATAGACCATCATCATTAAGGAACTTGCATGATTACGACTTTCTAAGACCCAGATCATGAGTACTCATATAGCTAGGCATGCATGCACGACCGGTACGTACCACAACATGCAACCCAGCTAAAGAAAAATAGCCCAATATATATAATAGATATATACATGATTATATATATTTAGTTTTGCAGTTTAGTACTAATTTTGAATATAATAATTATATGATTATAAATTTATAAGCTCCACCTGCATCTTTTTCATCTCGATCTATCGGTCTGATCTATTTTTCAGTTTATATATATAAACTAATTACTAATAATTACTTATATATATATATATATAGCGTTATGATGATCAATAGGCTTATTAATTAACGTTCATTTATGATCCGATGGTTGGTGCATCAATTTAGATTCCCTACCATGAAATTTAACGGGTTACCTACTGATCATCACCGTCGTTAATATATATATATATATGCAATTAAAATTCTAAGTAATTTAAAGTAAATCCATTGGTCTAAATCCTATATATATATATATATATTCAATTTGTCTGATACATGAAGTCTGCTGAATATATAATTAATTGTGTGCCATAAGAATCGATGATCTATCAGGCCGCGGCCAGACCCACCCTGTGATCGCATACACTAATGATATTTAGGCTTGACAGTACAAACCCGTGCATGTCTAGGCAGCGAAGGTTGCACCATCAACATATAAGTAGGCTGCCAAGATTTTTTGGATGCATAAGATTTTCCTGAATTGCTCGAATTAGGGGTGTTTATCCGAGTTTCGATCCGGGAAGTCAGGTCTATCCGAATTGGAACCCAGATTTCAAATCCGGGCCGGAACCCGGACCGAATCCAGGTGAATCCAGGTTGTACCCGGTTTTTTTTTTTTTTATATATATATATATATTGAAAGAAGCTTTTTAAGCTCAAAGAAAAAACCATCGACTTAACATCAAGAATTTATAGATAGATTGGACTCAAACTATGGTGTTTATGAAAATTTCTCTTAGACCCAAACAGGGCATGGATGAGTACAAAGAGTGAAAAGTACAAAATAAACAAATTTGATTTTTTTCCTTCAACTTTCCCAACAACCAAACAGATTCATTAAAATAGAGAATAAACGAATGCATAAACAAGTCATACCCAATACAGATTAGAAAAAAAAAAAACAAGTTTCCAAACATTTCAAAAACCACACAACATCCATCCACCACCACAAGACCCATTTCAACAGTAAATAGTTCACATACCCAATGACCTTGTGCTCAAGCACAAAAACATAATTACAAGGAGGGAGGCAGAGAGAGAGAGAGAGAGTACCGGAACAACTACTAGAGGCAAAGGTAGACGACGAGAGACATGCGGCGACGACGGAGATAGGGTCACGATGGCGGCGGCTAGGGACCTAGGATTTCTGCTTCTACCGCAGCGCAACGAGAGAGAGAGCGAGAGACTAGAGAGAGAGAGAAGTGAGTCACGGGGTTTACCAACAGGGTTCTTTTTTAAAAGACCCAGGTACCAGCAAAGGAGATGCAGCGACGACGATGGCGATGGAGACAAGGTCACGATGGCAACTGCTAGGGACCTAGGGTTTCTGCTTCTACCGCAAGCCCATAGCGCAACGAGAGAGAGAGAG
Source organism: Pterocarya stenoptera (assembly GCA_003123785.1). Taxonomy (NCBI): domain Eukaryota; kingdom Viridiplantae; phylum Streptophyta; class Magnoliopsida; order Fagales; family Juglandaceae; genus Pterocarya; species Pterocarya stenoptera. The sequence goes on along the minus strand of QEOT01123288.1, from coordinate 11,663 downwards.
AGAGAGAGACAAGAGAGAAGTGAGTCGGACTGGGGGGGTTGGATTCATTTTAAAAAGACCCGGGTACCGGGTTTAAATCCGATACCTGGGTTCCTAACCCGTACCCAGACCGTGTTGGTTCGGGTTTGGCAATCCGGGTTCCGGATTCATTTTGATCCGGACTGGAACCCGAAACCGGAACCCAGTTTTCTGGGTTACAGACCAGGCAAAAAAAAAATCCAGCCCGGGTGAACAGTGCTAGTTTGAACCCACTATTCTTATATAAAAATATATATATACCTATTTATAAAAATCAATGTGCCTTAATCTTGTCTTCAAGTATATATATATAGTTTCAAAGAATATGTATATATATAGGTGCTTCCCACATTAATTAACATGATTTATAATACTATTTCTTCTTCTTTTTTCATTCAATTAATTGTTAATTAGCTAGTGACCCTACATGGATTCTTTCGCTATTCTTTAATAATTAAGATGTCTAGAATTCTAGCTTATTATTATGGTTTGCATGGCGTATTTCCAAGTACTTTTCTTATATTAATTTGGGACCTCAAAAGGTTGCAATTTTATTGATCAGCTAATTAATAATTTGTACGACTTCTAACTTTTTAGTTCTTCAGTATATATTTGGTTTCTTTAAACAACTCGAGCTTTTCAATGCCTTTCCGCTAAAGCGCACTGCCTGAAAATCTATTGTTTATAATAATAATGGTTTCAACTTTCAGGTTCCAAATTAAGATCAGATCCTTTCTGGCCGTAATATATATCAAAAAGTCTGTATACAGTCATGATTTTTACATGATCATTTTTATGCATTCTATTAATGTGATTGGTTGCATTATTTTTTTTAATAGAAATAATCTTTTTACTAATCAAATCAATAGAGTGCATAAAAAATAGGTAAAAATAATTGTATATAACACAATTCAATATATATATTGCTATTTATTTATCAAAAATGCTATTTACACTTGGGAGGGATACACCCCGCATACACGGGCCTCCACATGGACGCCAGAAGAAAGTGAAATGACTCGTTTTGAACGAAACAGACCACTCCTCCAGACTTCATCTCATCATCTTCCTTCATCTTCTCTTCATCTTCTCTGACTCTCCCCTTCGTCTTCAACAATTTCACTCCGCTAGCAATCCTTTATCTTCAACAATTTTCCCTCCAGCGATTTCACTCCAGTCTACTGTTCGTACTTTCCATTCCATTTCAAGAAGCTTCAGTTCACTCCAGCGATTTTTGATCTTTAACCATTTCAATCCCTTTAGCATGACGGCATCTCTCCCATTCGTCTATGCAACCCTTTCGTCCCCCTTCGTGTGAAATCCAAGCCTCCCCTTCATGTGAAATCTTCGCCTCCCCTTCATAGTGGAAGGTTCTTTAGTGAGATTAAGAGATTAGGATGCGGTATTACTAGATCTAGAGGTACTATTTTGTGGAGGAGAAGAAAAGTTATCAACTTCTTGTTGTGCGGATGAATTGTCGGGGAAGAAGTTTGAGAAAATAGAAGAGAATAGAGATTTGTAAGAGTCACTTGATGTACCCATACTATTATTGGTACTACTACTACCGAAAATGTTGATGAACCAAGGAGAGGCAAAGTTGGACGAGAGATGGAAGGAATGAAGAGGATGGTCGTTGATGCCCGTTGGATGAGTAAAGAAAATTTTTGAGATGCAAAATAGAGATGAATTTGCCACTAGATGAGTGAGATGGGAGACTGAAATTGAGTTTTTTTTTTTAATTCATTTATTAAAATAATAATATAAAAGTGAAGCTACTTCACACGATTCCGTAACTAGTAGAATTGTTTATATATAGCCCTCTTAAGTATTGGTCATTGGTAAGATTTTTTTTTTTTTTTTTGGGGGGGGAGTAGTCTGTTTACTGATTGGTGACAATTAATGGAGAAATTATATTTTCATAAAATAAAATTATATTCATATATCTATTTTCACCCTGATTATAAGATGTTCACATCACGTGGTAGACTACTTTCTTAGAGTAGAATCTACACTAACTAAGACCTGTATATCTTGTAGGAGAAATTAGTGTAAAAAAAAAAAAAACTATTTATAATAAATTGGACCGACCAAATAAAAAATAAGGAAATAGTACGTCTTAAGCTTATTATTTTAAATATATAAAAGTAGTACTCGTCTATATATACGTAATCTCAACGAATTTAAATTTTATTAACTGGCCATAGATATTTGTCTGCGTTTGGGCCTACATAGCCGTCCGGTCCAGGGCCCACTTTATACTTTACTTTTTAATATTAAGCCGAACATCCCCAGTACTACGGCTGGATGTGGCCCACGTGGAACCTTGAAAAAGCATCTTATCATTAGACTCCAGCAAACATTTAAGCTGAAACCTTCTTTTGCCACGTGGTAATTTCCGAAATCCTCAAACGTACACAATGCTCTCACCTGATCATGTCCGCACGTCGTTTTGGCGTTGAAAAGCCGTTAATCCCGCCAAATTGCAACATCACAGCCAGGATTTTTAAGCAAATTTTCATTATTATTTATTTAATTGTAGTTATTTTCCTTTTGAATCATCCCCTAGAGGGATTGGAGTGGGAGAGAGGTCGCCTTCCTCATTGCTTCAACATTCCAACTCTCTGCAACCCCACACCTCCACATATAATATCTGTAAAAATAATAAGAAAATAAAAAAACCCATTTTGTCCCCATCCTTCTCTCGTAATTCTACCTCCATATCTCATATATAAGCATTCAGAGACATATCATCTCCCCAGGCCTCTCTTCTATGTTTCTCTCTCTACATAACACCCAGAGATAGAAGTTGAAAAGTCAAAGCCTCTTGGCCTTCTTTTTCTTGGCACGTTAGTGAGGTATGTTTCTTGTATCGTTTGTATATTTTGCTTCTTCTTCTTCTTCTTCTTCTTCTTTTTTTTTTAAAAAATTCATTTTTGATACACAAGTGCATTGACATCTATTTCAAAGGTTGACTTATTTATGTGTTTTCTATATCGCATCGTTTGTTTTGCTAGCTTTTGGCCAGTGGAGTACTTTGATGACTGCGTAACTGTTTCAATTTTCAACTGAATTATGTTGTTCTTTAGTGCTTGGTCATTGAAATTATAAGCACTTCTCTAGCTTTCGAAGAGCCCATTAAATATATATTTCATTCTTTCTGGTTTTTCATGCACCGGATCGAACATTATGTTATTTGTTCGATATATAATAGAAGAATCTGGGAACAAAAATTTGTGGGGTGCAAATGGAAGTTGGTGCTTGGTCATTGCACTCTTCGTTTGTTTTCTTGCAAAATCTTAGTATTATTTTGAACTTGATGTTGGATTAATGTGGCATTTGCTTATGATGGGAAAGTCAGCATAATATACATTTGAGTTAATAATGCGCAGCTAAGATTTTAGTTTGTAATTTATTCTGTATAAACTGCACAGGTCTTGTTTGTTGTTTCTCTCTGATAACTGCATGCTTTCGTTTTCTGTTTCATTTTCATCAGTACAGACACAGAAGGATGCCTGGATTATCTATGGATGCAATACATGGGAACAGTGTGCTAGACCACGAATTTAATGGAAGCCAAACATCGAATCAGGAAAGCTCTGTAAGAAGTCCGTTGAGTACGCAAAGTGCTCAAAGTGATTCCATTGATCTGGCTATTGATGGCGTTTTTGACACCTCTATCGCCCAGCTGTATCGCAATGTCTGTGAGATGCAGAGCTCGGATCAGTCACCCTCAAGGACTAGCTTTGTGTCATACGGATGGGAATCAAGGATTGATTCAGAATTACGTCATCTTGTTGGAGCTAGCGAGGAATTTGAGGTAACAAAGGAGGTGCTCGTAGAAAATAAGGAAATGAGTAATGGAGGTGACTTGACTCCAGAGAAAGAGAACGGTTCTGTTGCTAAAAAGTCGACAAAGAAGTCTAAGACCCAATTTGCAAGTCCTAAGCAGCTTTCTCGCTTACAATTGGACTCTGGAGCATCAGCAAAATCAAGTCCCAGGTGTAAATCTTCTCATGAGAGGCCTCCCATTGATAAGAGGTATGAGAAGAATTCCATAAAGGTGAATGCAGTTTTCGCCATGAAAAAGCAGAGAAATGTTGCTTTACTTAAAGAAAAACTTCGGAATGGAGTCCAGGATCCTCTTGTGGCAGGACTAGATAACCCTGAACTTGGCCCATTCTTGCTTAAACAAACTAGGGATATGATTACCTCTGGTGAAAAGCCTCAGAAAGCTCTTGTATTGGCTCTTCGGGCATTGAAGTCGTTTGAGATATGTGCAAAAGGGAAGCCCAGTTTGGAGCTGGTCATGTGTTTACATGTTTTGGCAGCAATACACTGCAGCTTAGGCCAATACAATAAGGCAATTCCGATTCTTGAGCGCTCAATTGACATCCCAGTGATAGAGAAGGGCCAAAATCATGCACTAGCTAAGTTTGCTGGATGCATGCAATTAGGTGATACTTATGCAATGCTAGGTCAGATTGAGAATTCAATACTGTTTTATACAGCAGGTCTTGAAATCCAGAGGCAAGTATTGGGAGAAACAGACCCTCGATTTGGCGAGACATGTCGCTATATAGCTGAGGCACATGTTCAAGCATTGCAGTTTGATGAGGCCGAGGAGCATTGTCAGATGGCTCTCGACATCCACAGGAAGAATGGTTCTCCTGCTTCTCTTGAAGAAGCAGCAGACAGGAGGCTCATGGGACTTATCTGTGATGCAAAGGGAGACTATGAATCTGCTCTTGAGCACTATGTTTTAGCAAGCATGGCCATGTCAGCCAATGGCCAGGAAATAGATGTGGCATCAATTGATTGCAGCATTGGAGACGCGTATCTATTCTTGGCTCGGTATGATGAAGCAGTATTTTCTTATCAGAAAGCACTCACGGTCTTTAAATCAGCTAAAGGAGAGAATCATCCAGCTGTTGCTTCGGTTTTTGTTCGTCTAGCTGATTTGTACCACAAGATAGGGAAGTTCAAGGAATCCAAATCTTATTGTGAAAATGCACTTCGAATCTATGGAAAGCCTTATCCTGGGATCCCCACAGAGGAGATTGCCAGCGGTCTTATCGATGTTTCTGCTATCTATCAATCTATGAACGAATTGGAGCGATCACTCAGACTACTTAAGAAGGCTTTGAAAATATTCGGTGACGCCCCAGGTCAACAAAACACAATTGCAGGAATTGAGGCCCAGATAGGGGTAATGTATTTTATAATGGGGAACTACTCTGACTCATACAACACCTTGGACAGTGCCATTACCAAGTTTCGGATGAGTGGAGAGAGGAAATCTGCACTGTTTGGGATTGCTCTTAACCAAATGGGACTTGCCTGTGTGCAGCGCTATGCAATAAACGAGGCTGCAGATCTTTTTGAAGAAGCAAGAAGTATACTGGAAAAGGAATATGGGCCATATCATCCAGATACATTAGGGGTCTATAGCAATCTTGCTGGCACTTATGATGCAATGGGAAGGTATTATTCTCTTGTTATGTTTTATCAAAGTGACTGATGTGAGTTTTTATTGTTTTGCACCATTTGCTCTGATATTTTCTCCCTCTGCTTCGTTGTTGGTCATCGACACAGCATTTTGTAGGGCATATCTGCAATCTAAGTATAGATTCTCTTTATTTGAACTTTTGTAATGATATTTTGTTCTTTCTAACTTAAAATTTGGCAGGCTGGATGATGCCATTGGGATTTTGGAATATCTCGTTGGAATGAGAGAAGAGAAGCTAGGAACAGCAAATCCTGATGTGGATGACGAGAGGCGGAGGTTAGCAGAGTTGTTGAGAGAAGCCGGCAGGGTCCGGAACAGGAAAACCAGATCACTAGTTACACTCCTCGACACCAACCCTGAGGTCATAAACGACAATGGTATTAAGGTATTGTAATGCCCATGGTATTAAGGTACATATGCTTGTTTGCAAAAAAATATCTTTCAGATGAGGGTTAGGTGTGGTTGGTTTTTTTGATGGGTGCTGGGCCTGTTGGAAAATTCGGAAAAGGAAATAAACAATAATAGCAGCTACGAGCATTTTTCCCTTGTATGTCTCCATGTCAATAAAAAAAAAATTGGTGGAACATCATTTTCTTGTTTTAAATGTTGATGAAACTTCACTTTCTATTATTGGTGCACCAGCTTTCTATTAGCAATTTATTGTAATTCTTTGTTTGCAAAATTTGTACCCATTTCAATTCTCAACACCCACGAGCTGTGATACAACTCCTGCTATTCAATATTCCGCCACGCTGTACTACTAATACCAAGGCAAGTTCAATGCACTGCTTTCAAACCTTTATACACTTGGTGGTTGTAGATGGACTGCAGTTGTCTCGAGGTGAAAGAAGATCTGTAAACATTCACAGGACTCAAAACTCACAATTTTGATTGATCAACTAAAACTCAATAGCATCCATTAGTATCCATGTCCTTCCCTTTTTCTGGAAGTTACAAGGATGGAGAATTCCCAACAATGAAGCTTCTTTTAGCTTTTTTTCCCTTAAAGATAATTTTTAGTAACAAAAAATCTATTTACAACCGGCTGAGAAAACACCCCCGCGCAACCAGATGATAAAAAAAATTATTTATTTTACCTCTTTTCATTTCGTTCCCCCTCTCTCTCTATCAATTTTTTTCCTAACCTTTTCTTCCTCTCAATTTCACTCTCTCTTCGGCGCAACACGAGTTTAATATCCCATCCATCAAATTCAATACCCCGGACAAGCTCACACAAGTTGATTTCTCCTTCAGAAACCAATCGAGTTCTTCCATGACAAGGATGGAAGTTCCAGAAATTATAGGGAAATTCATCAGGAAAATTGTACATACAGTACAGAAAATAAAACCGACTTGGTTGCCTTGAAAGTTAATGTTTGCCTGATTGCAAAATCAAGCTACTAAGAGTACTCGTTTCACACTGCATATTCAGGGGACCATTCAAAAAGAATTATTATTACGAGCAGCATTCTTTAACATAGGTTTCTAAGCAATTGAGCAGCATTCAATGTTCATTAACATACTGCAATGTGCTTACAAATTCTTGGGATGATAACATGCCTCCTGAATTGAAACTGGTGGGTCAGAGAAGGAGCCATTGAGAATTCGGTTTGCAATCCATAGGTTGGCTGACTCAGAGTAGTGTATGCCATCCCAGCTAACGTGCCTTGATGGATTCTGACATAGATTCCCATAAACCGTTCCATTAACTATTTCTTTCTTCCCACAATCAATATAGTATCCATAGTAACTCCCACAACAGAACTCAAATGGATCGACAAAACCTGTCATCATCAAACAGTTAAAGATTAGATCTGCAATGGGTAGTGGATTATTATCCCACTGCTACTGATGTTTGTAGATAAAATTAACATTACCTTCATTCTTTGCATTGCTGATTAGTGCATATTTAGCGGAATACATGTCGACATGTGTCAATGCTGCATCAGGGAGTTGTGCCCTCAGTTTAAACACCATGTTCTTGAGCTGCCTGTTGAATTCCTGAGCTATCTCATTCTGAGGCTTCACGCACCCCTTCTGATCCAGATTACCAGGCTTAGATCGGTCATTTATAACGCTTTTTGGCAAGCAACCGATTGGGCCTGTATTATGTACCCAAAATATTCTTGCACCTTCCTTGTACAATTGCTGAAACAATGACCAAAAGAACGGCTAGAATAATCAGTTATTTTCAGAGATTGTTCAATTATAACCATTAGGTGGTGTTTGCTTACATGCACTGCTTGGGACAACTGGCTTAAGATATCAGGGATGGAAAGTCGAACTTGTTCTAATGTTGTGTATTGAAAACCATGGGCCAGATCGTTCTGTCCAATATCAAATATGTAAAGAGCCTTTGAGAAGTCCTTAGGCCTTGGGAGGCTGCTTTTGACTGGTGGGATCTTTCCTGGAGCCAAAATTTACAAATTCAATGCTCATTGTTAGTAAGCTTTCAGGACCACAAAGTACTGTATTTTGAAGCATCTTTTAGCACACAAGGTACAGTGAGTGAGAGGGGGCGTGAGAGAGACTAACTGCTAGGGTCAAGTTGATTGTTATACAGAGCTTCTGTTTGAGATTTAAAACGCATGAACTGGGACATCTGAATCCAGAGATGGAATGGACTATACCCGCCTGGACGAATGGATGAACCTCCTGTTGCAAAATTTGCACCATGCCTGAAATCCGTCCCGATCGAGTCCAAGTATGCACTCAGGTATGGTGATTTCAGCTCCTCGGCTGCACTGAGATTGAGAAATAAGTAAAAATACACAAGCACACGTGCATCATATAGACACCTTTTCCTTTTCGTCAGCTATATACACAGCCAGCATCACTTGGACCCAAACCCAGAATGATCATAATTCTTAAGCATGCAAAGTGACGTTCTTATACAATGCTAATTAAGTATTTTAGGCCAAAGAACCATTTTGTGTGGATCTTTGTATTTGCATAAAATGAAACTGCAATCAGAGGATTGGCCCAGTTACCTATAAAATCTATGATGAGACGGCCATCACAAACCCTTCCCGAAGGATATCCAAAGAAGGTTTCTCCATTGGGTTGATGAACCTCTGACAATGCGGCAGATCTTCCTCCGGTGTCCGAGTTTGAGTCTCCAAAGTTGAATATTGCTGGAAACTCGCATCTCCGTGGACCGCTGCCGCCCAACACCAACGCTGGAAGCACCAAGAAGCCCAAAACCACGAGCCGCAACACACCATATAGCCTCATCGAATCCATGGCTGTCCTAGCAACATCCCTTGTCAGTGCCAAAAGAGTTGCACTCTCATCTTGTTTTTTTTTTTTTATGGAACACTCTCATCTTGTTTATAGCGATCTCACGAGTGAATGTAGCAGCGTCAGAGTTTCCGACATATCGCGGACTTCTGATTTTCAAAGATGGGGGCTTTCGGCGTTGGGTAATGATGAAAATTTTTTCCCAATCATTCATTATTCATAATTTTACATCTAATAAAAAGTACCATTAGACCCTATAAAAAATAAAAAAAAAAAAATTCCACATTACGTGTGGGGTATGTGATGTGAACAATGGTTAATTTGTAACGGTAATGTTACAGTTAAATATTCTTTATTACTCAGTGTTTTTTTCTCTTTTTGTTATTTTAATCTAGATTAAAAATCTCAGAACATGATTTTTTTGTATAATTCAGAAGAAAACAAATTTAATCAACCAACGTAATCATGAATTTTAATTAAAAATAAATTCAATTTTATAAAAATTAACTCAAAAAGTAAAAGAATGTTAATTTTTATAAAATTGAATTTATTTTTAATTAAATTACATGATTATGTTAATTGATTGAATTTATTTTCTTCTAGATTATACAAGAAAGTCATTTTATGAGATTTTCAATCTAAATTCAAAGAGCAAAAGGGAAAAAAATAAGTGAATAGTAAAACAATGGTAAAAGAAATGTAGAGCTATCATTACCCTTTGGCATTTTTTTTATAAGTAAAAATATTATATATATATATATCAATAGAAGTAACCAAGTATACTGGACATATACAAGAAAGCATCTAGCTTGTACTACAGAGCTCCTAAAGACCCAAAAAGCCCGTGAAAAACTCTCCAAAATACACCCAATCCGAATTGGAATAAAAACACACATCCCCAACTACAGCCCCTCATTTCCCATAAGACTAAGACCCCTTCTGAAACTCCCTCTACAAGAATGTTTTCATGATACCCTCCCTTTAGTCTTCCCTCGACTTGAGCTACCACATTTAACGTCGTAGTTGATTGCCTAAAAAAGACGCTTTAACTCTCTGTTTTTTTTAAAACTTGATTTGGTTTTAAGCGAGTGGCTCACATCTATCGCAGTGAGTTGTGCTTTCAATTGGTCTTCACATCCTCTATGCGAGAGCCCCACATCCTCCATGTGAGAGCCCCACGATGGTGAACCTGCTATATTGTTTATTGGAGGGAGAAAAACCAGGGGAACAACATGGTCCCCACACACAGCAACTGCACTCCCGACCCTAGACATTCCTCCTCACAAGGCACTAATGACAAACCCATAATTTCCTCCTCGCCATATTCTGCATTCAAATCCCGAACCTCCTTAACAGCTAGATGGTTGTTGTCCATTGTTGTTGTCACCATTAAAGGTTCCTCCCTTCCATCGACGAGGACAATGCTTGTATGTGCTCCACCCCCTAACGATCCTTTATGTGTCATTTTGTCAGACCCTACTGCTCCCTCAAGAATCATAGAACAGATAAGGGAAACACTACCTCCTGTCACCCCATTTTCATCTTCCAAAGTACTCAAGACCCTAGAAGGACCCTCATCTTCAACTGAAAAAGTATCAACCCCGTTAGCAATTAGTGAAGGCAATCAAACAACAAGCTATCGATGTCCTGAGTGACACCGGCGAGAACAGTGATGTCGACGTCCACCAACCCTATATGTGACGGCGTCGAAACGCCCTTTGTCAGCACACTTGAGGTCCTCAAACCAGTAGGATCTACCCCTCGCCCCCTTGTCCATTTTCGACCCATAACTAGGTCTAGACCCTTATCCACTTTAGTCATGAGATCACTTACATACTCCATAACTCTTGTCAGTTGAGTTTTGACAACCCACAAGACCCACTCCACTTCTCTCAATGTCACCTGACAGCCTTTGTCTCCTACAAGTGTCTTACCCTTTCCTTTCGTCACGAAGTTATTCTCAGCTGGACTACCTGCCAATGACCTCAACACCGAAGCATACAAGGCACCTTTGATCGAGTAAGGCCTTCCCATTGTCTTTCCATCAACAAACTCTTCTCTGTTTGCATGCTTCAGAATAGCAGCTTTGGACCCAGTAATGCTTTGAATGGACTGCAGAAAACCTTTCCATCCAATGTCATTTGCACCTTTTGGAATCACCAACAAACTTTTCCTCCTTCCATTTCGAAATTCTAAGAGTTGCAAAAAGTTGCCCCTTGCATTAATATGATGTTGAATAATAACAACTCCATTACCCATCCTTAGCTCCCTGAAGAATCATTCACGACAGTTGATTAAACAATCATCTCTCTCCTTTGCCACCCATAAAGCTGACGTCCCACCTAGACACATGAATTTAACCATCATTTTACTACGTTCAAAGATGTGAAAGCTATTTCCTCCCTCTTTCATAGAAATAAAAAAAAAATTTATTCCACCTTCAACCACCTCTCACCTTCCATCTAAGATGAATCCACGTTATGCATCGTCATTGTCTGATCCCAAGTCACAAGATCATCTTCCAGGATAATCTCGCTTCGTCATGCAGCTCAAGAATCTCAATCATTGGAGGGAGACCGACATTGGAGGGCCCTCAAAGGTGTCACTAGAGCCTGTCGACCTTATCTGGGTCGATGATGAGGTGTCACTCGCCGGTGATCGATGTCTCCTCTGAGAAGGACAGAGAGAACTTGCGGAAAACCAAGTCACTAGAGTTATGACCTTTGCTGAACGACCCTCAACGAAGTCGTCGGGACTCATCGACCTTGTCTATGCCAGTGGTGAGGTGTCACTTGTTGGTCTAAGGTGGTTGCACGGTGGCCTCTGGTCTTCTCTCTCCGTGGGTTTTCTCTCTCCCCCTTTGTCATTTGTTTTGGAGTAACAATAAATGTAGAAGAAT
>QEOT01123287.1:9398-54549 GCA_003123785.1 Pterocarya stenoptera | reverse complement strand
GCATAAAAAAAAATCCAACCGAACCAAACCAATTCCAATTCAATTCCAACTCGGTCGGTTTCAATTCTTAGGAGCCAAAATCGATTAAAAACCGGTTCAATACCAGTTCTCAAGATTTGAAAACTGACTTAGACCGAATCAAACAGAATTGAAATATATATTTAATTTTTTATATTATATATTATAATTTTTTTAATTTTTATGCAATATATATTATACATAATATAAAATTAATATAACATGAAATTTTAATCTTATTATTTATACTTTCTTGATATAAACTTAGTCTTAAATATGACTATTAATATTAAATTATTAACATGTTATTATTTATCTTTATATATTAAGTTACATACTTACATATATGATATAGTATAAGTATTAGTGTTTTTTTTTTTTTAATTTTGTTTATTTGGTTAATTAGCTATATGCATGGTGTTTTTTAAAATAATATTTTGGACTCTTTCATATTTAATGTAAAATAATATATATATTTGGAGTAGAAAAATCAATTAGTCCAACAAAAAAGTCAAAAACCGAATTACACCTATAAATCGAACCAAACTAAATTGAAAATTAAAAAAAATCGATTTTTATGATGAATTGATATGTATTAATTCTCATAATTTCAAAATTGACTTTGATCGGTTTGGTTTCAAAGTATGGTAAAAACTGGACCGAATCAAGATTACACCCTAATGAAAAATGAAGTCACCTGGGGCTGAACGTATTATATGGATTCTGAGTCCCAATTGATTTGCCTTCCCAAAAAGTGCGAGTATAAAAAAATATTCGATTAAAAAGTTGGAAGATTCCCTTTACCCAAACAAATATTCGATTAAAAAGTATAAGGGCCGGCCCTTTAAATTTGAGATTCTCTCCAGAATATTCAGAGCAGAAGAAAGCTCAGCTTTTCCATCCCCTTCCAAATAAAACAGAGACAGGTTGAAAACAATGTTTTGAAAGAAAACTCTACCGTACCATAAAAAAGTGTGGCTGAAAGTTTACCATTTTTTTACTTTTAATTTGTTTCGCTTTTTAAATTGAAAAATATTAAATGTATTTAAGAAAAATTTATAAATAATTTATTTCTCTACATTGTAATTATTGATATATTGAAAATCATAAAATTTAAATTTTAAAATAAAACTAATAAAATGAATCTTTTAAATGAAAATATAAATAAAATTATAAACATAGGTAGTACTATTCTTTCAAATTTATATGAATAAAAAATGATTTAAAAAAATGTAAAAACAAATGTGAAAAGTGAAAAACTGTGCATAAAAGTTTTCGGCAGACTTTTCTTCGGTATGCTAGGCAGCACAACCATATTTGAACCGCCACTCTTGTAATCAGCCAGTAGGGGCTAAAAAAGGAAAATAAAAAATCAGTTGAATCGAGATAGATTCGGTCCAATTTTTAATCGATACAGTCCTTAAGCACCGGTTGTCACCGATATTCATATTTTTAAAATTGATTTGAATCTAACCAGATTGATAAATATATATATATTTAATTTTTTATATTATATACTAAATTACTAATTATTAAAATATAAAATTTTAATCTTATTATTTATATTTTTAATCTCATAACATAAAATTAATATAAAATTTGATATAACATAAAATTAATCTTATAATTTTTAATATAACATATAAATTTTAATACTATAACAAGCATTAAATAAACGGGCTCTTAATTCTCAACTTATATAGTGTAAACGTGTAAACAGTAAATCAGACCTGATCGAAATTGAAAAAATTGAAACTTTCAGTTGTGGTTATGAATTAGTTTGTATCGTTTCTTAAAATTTCAAAATCGTTGTATTTCAGTTTGGCTCCAAAACATAAAATTATTATAAAATCTTATATACCATAAAATTAATCTTATAAAATTTTAATATAACATTTGATATAACATAAAATTAATCTTATAATTTTAATATAACATTTTATAGAACATATAAATTTTAATACTATAACAAGCATTAAATAAATGGGCTCTAAAGTCTCGACTTATATAGTGTCAAATGTGTAAACAGTAAATCAGACCTGATTAAAATTGAAAAAATTGAAACTTTTAGTTTTGGTTATGAATTGATTTGTATTATTTTAAAAATTTTTAAAATCGATGTAACTCAATCTAATTTTGAAATTTATCAAAAATCGAATGGAACCAAACTGATAAACGTACACCCCTACAGGCAAATAGCCGTTACCGAAGTTCAAAAAAATAAGAGCAGTGCTAGGGACACCGTTGCGGCTCCAGCTCGGTGTCCCGCTAACGTTAATTTATGCGTTTTTTTTTTTCATTTTCAACATATATTTTTTTAATATTTTTTAATATTTTTAAAAAATTAAAAAAAATCACATCTTTATTAAAAATTATTTTCTTAATCAAGAAATAAAAAAAAATAAAAAAAAAACAAAAAAACAATCCCAGCGGGACTGGGAGCGGGAAATTTATCATTTTCCAAAAAATAATAATAAAAAGTATCCGTTACCGAAATTCTTTTACGAAACATCCCCTTTTTATTATCTCCACTAAAATTGAGGAGACTGATCCAATTAAAATTAAGGGTGCTGCTAGCCTGCTACTCTTCCCTCAAAGTGACTGCTAGTGTAAATTTTGTCTTCAAATATTGAAAAAAATACTTCTCTTAAAATTAAAGTTCATACTTGCATAAAGCCCAAGTACCAAGATTTTAAACGAAAAGAGAATCAGGAAACAAAGAAGGCTCAAATCCAACCAAAAATGCCAATAGAAATGCCAGATAGAATAAGGCTGTGGAAAAAGAGTTCTTATATTCTTAAGTCGGTATAAAGTATATCATTTATATCATTTGAAAAATAAAATTTAATTTGTAAAATCTAAAATTTAAAATTTATATTTAAAATTAAATTATATAATGTAAACATTTTACTAGGTGTGGAGCGCTCCCCACATCATCATAATGATAGAATTTTTCATAGAAAATTTATATTCTAAGTCGGTGTAGAGGATACATGTTTCACATTGTTGGTATGACAAGATATAATTTGTAAGAAAAACTTATAAATTTAAATCTTGAAAATCAAATTGTGCTAGATCAATAATGTGAATTTTATGTTTTTTACGCCGATTTATAAATAGAATAACTCTAGACAATAAGTCCAATTGAGTTATTAAACAGTAAGTGCCCAATGCAAACTACTATCCCTAAAATAAAATAAAATAAAATAAACCACACTTTATAAAAAAAAAATTGCAGATAAAATTATTCTTTGTTCTAAACCCGTACCAGATTAACTCGGGTACGGGTATCCGGATTGCATTATAAACCCGGGTGTGCATTGGAGTTTACACCAAGCATAAGGGGTACGCACAAATCTTTTGCGAAAAGAGTAGCAATACATTTGAGGAGAGATTTCACTGAGAATTCATGGAGAAGTGTAAATTTTGCCTTTGTTGTTCATATGCATAGTGATAGAGCAATGAAAGATTTTCCGGAAGATCCCCCTGCAAGACCTTCATTGCCGTTGTGGCAGTCTTTAGGCAGGAAATGTATTTTTTAATTAATTATACGAAGTTATGTCCCAACTTTTATTTTTTAAAGATCTCATTTAGATAGTAAAAGTATTTCATTTCATCATTATAATTTTTTTAAATACTCACATAAAATTTAATAAACAATTAAATTTTTTCAAATTTTAAAATAATAATAATATGTAAAAAATAATATGCTAATAATATTTTATACAACTTTTAACTTTTATATAAAATCATATCGTCTCATCTCAGTATTCAAAGATAACTAAATAAACAAAACTGTCAAAACTTTTCACTTTTTCAATTAAACCAACATTAAAATTTAAAAATACTATAAAAAAACCCTCAAAAGTCTGGCCATCAACCTTTAGCCACCGTCGACCGATATGTTCAAAGTTTTTCCCTTTTTCCTATTCCAAAAAAAAAAAAAAAAAAAAACTTCTCACTATTTTCACAAAAACAACTTCATTTATTCATTGTTCATCAAAAACTTTTTAAGAATTTTTTTACATCCAAACACTACCTATTGAACATTTTTGGACTTGTAAAATTCGAAGTCTAGAAGTGACCAATGACAAAATTAACTTAGAAATAACAAATATATGGGTAACAAAGTCCTCGACTACAATGAAATGAGAAGTTATGTTTTTATTTTTTATTTTTGAAAGGAAGGATTTTTATTGATCAAGAAACAATTATATCATACAAGTGGGAGTCCCCCTGGACTATATGTAAAACCTCTAGAGGACCCTCCTCTAGCCAAATGGTTTCGCTATCATATCTAAAGGCAAGTTTTGTTGCAGTGTGGGCAGCATTATTTGTTGATCTATAAGCAAAATTGAGGTGCCAAGCTTGGTTGTACTTCATCATTTGTTGTATATCCTCTGTCAATTGGCCCAACCATGAGTTATCAGCTTTTTTGGAATTGACTGCATCAACCACAATCTTTACATCCCCTTCAAAACAAACTTGGTTAAAACCAAGTTCAGAACACAATTCCATAGCTCTAAGAAGGGCAGTATTCTCGGCTTGGAGGGCTGATGATAGATGTTCTTTATAAAATGTCATGACAGCTTGTACTCCTCCATCTGATAATCACCACACCCCCTCCCATACACCCTTTCCCTTTGTCAAAAGCAGTATCAAAATTGGCTTTGAGATAAGGCCACGCAGGTGGTTCCCATCTTGGGAGAGAAGTCCTTTGTTGAGTCCCTACAGCCCTTTTGGACCTATCCTTACTGTTTTCTTTAAAAAGAGATAACTCAGCTCGAGCCCTTATACCAATTGACTCAGGTTTAGAGAACTGATTTTGAAAGATGGAGGCATTTCTCCTTATCCATATCTGGTAGAACATTATTGATGCCAATTCCACAATTTCCCTGCTCAGCTTAAGTCTCATTTCATTCCACAAGATATTGAAGTCAGAATATTGCCCTTTCCATTTACTAAGTAAGTTGTTCTCTCCACCCCACACATCTGCTGCAGCAGGGCATCCCCACAAGACGTGAACTGGTGTCTCTCTTTCCCTCAAACAGACTGGGCATAAGTTCTCAATAATGTTCTTCCTATTAAGATTGTCCTTTGTAGGAAGAATATTATTGAGACACTTCCAAATGAACAATTTAACCTTGCCTGGGATCTCTAATTGCCAAACTTCTTTCCAAACCCCATTAGCCCATCCCCTTGTCGAGGCTTCTCCTGTCATTCTATGCAATCTTTCTGTCTCCATGTAATAGGCACTTTTAACCGTAAAGTCACCTTTCCTTGAACCTATCCACATCAGTCTACTGCTGGCTCTTCTCTTACTAATTGGTAGGGAAATAATGATCTTTGCCTCATTTTCATTAAACACTGTCTTCACCAAATCCTTCTTCCATTCACAGTTGTCTCCCTCTATTAATGTGGCAACTCTGTCCTCAGGACCAAGGGTATTTAAGGGAGTTTGAATCTGGTATGTTACTGGGCTGGGAAGCCATTTATCCTTCCAAATCTTTATACTAGTGCCATCTCCAACTTTCCAAACAGACCCCTCTTTGATTAGGTCTAAACTAGACCAAAGACTTCTCCATATAAATGAAGGAGAACCCTTCAGTTTTGCCTCCAGCAGATTACAGTTATGGAAGTATTTCTGTTTGAACACCAGGGAGACCAAAGAGTTTGGTTCTTTGATCATCCTTCAGCACTGCTTTGCTAGGAGAGCGTTGTTGAAGCTACTGAGGTCCCTAAATCCCAGGCCTCCCTGGTTCTTGACCACCCCCATTGTCCTCCATGATTTCCAGTGAATTCCTTTTCCTTCTCCACTATGACACCACCAGAATCTAGCTAAAAGGGATTCGATTTCTTTTAGGAGGAGTCCAGTCAGTTTGAATACACTCATGGTAGAATCTGGGATTGCCTAAAGCACGCTCTTGATGAGGATCTCTTTCTGTCGAGGATAAAAATTTGGTCTTCCAACTATTGATTCTTTTCCATATCCTCTCCTTTAAAGACTTGAAGGTGTTATACTTTGACCTCCCAACTACAGTTGGGAGGCCTAAATATCGATTATAATCAGTACACCTTGCCCCATTCACCTGTTGCAAAATGAGTTCCCTTACTTCCAATCTGGTATTAGAGCTAAAGAAAAGACTGGTTTTCTCTTTGTTCAGAGTTTGTCCAGAAGCACTCTCATATAAATAGAAGAGATCTCGAATTTGATACCACTCAAATAGCTTGGCTCTACAGAAAATTATACAATTATCAGCAAAAAAGAGATGGTTTATCCTGAAACCACCCCTTGAGACAGTAGTACCCTTGATCAATCCCTTGGATTCAGCACTATGAAATAGAGAACTGAGGCCTTCAGCACAGATTAGAAATGGGTAAGGAGATAAAGGGTCTCCTTGGCGCAACCCTCTTGAAGGGAAAAGGACCTCACTTGCTTCACCATTGGTAAGGACAGCATAAGATACTGATCTTACACACTCCATCACAAGGTCTGTCCATTTCTTTCCAAAACCCATCTTAAGCATAATCTTTTCCAGGAAGCACCAGTCCACTCTATCGTAAGCTTTAGACATGTCTAACTTAATAGCCATGGTGCCTTCCTTGCCTTTCTGTTTTGATTTCATAGTATGAAGTAGCTCATAAGCCACCATGATGTTATCCAAGATTAGCCTTTTGGGAATGAATGCACTTTGGTTCCATGATATCACTGAGTCCAGCACCCCTTTCATTCTATTAGCCAAAACTTTAGAGATCAGTTTGTAAGCTACATTGCACAAGGAGATAGGTCTGTAGTCATTCATTGAAATAGGATTATTAGTCTTAGGGATAAGAACCAGGTGGGTATGGTTGAGTTCCTTTGGCATCTTTCCCACTTTAAGAAATTCTAGAACAGCCATAGAGATTTTAGACCCTACTGACTTCCAATGATCCTGATAGAATCCTGTACTGAATCCATCTGGGCCAGGGGATTTAAAAGGGGACATCTGCATAAGAGCCACCTCCACCTCTTTTTCTGTAAAAGCCTTTTCCAAATGTTGCTGCCATTCAACTGACAATCTAAGATCGACCCCCTGTAGCCTCTGCTCTATACAATCTGGTTCAGGCTAAGAAGACTGGAAGATAGTTGAGAAATACCTCTTGAACCCCTCAGCTATGTCAGGTTTCTCGAGTAGTTCTGTCTCAAACATATCTCTTACTCTAGTGATAGTGTTTTTCTTCCTTTTGTGGTTCACACAAGCGTGAAAGCACTCATTGTTTCTATCCCCACCCATTAACCAATGTTTCTTAGCTCTTTGCTTCCACCAAGTATCTTCTTGGTCTAAAAGAAAATCCAGCTCTTTACGAATCCTTTTTTGCTCAACCATATTGTCTGGTCTTTCATCTTTTTGTAACCAGCTTAACAAACAGGACATTTCTCTAATGCCTTTGGTTATGTCCCTAACAAGGTTTTTGCTCCACTGTTTTAAGGCCTTTTTTGTTTGATCCAATTCGCTCATCAATCTGTTCAAGCACTTATCCCTACTATTACTGTCACCCCATACTTCAGTGATTACCTCCATGCATCCCTCCTCCTTAAAACAGCTTGCTTCATACTTGAAAGGTATATATGTCCTACGAGGTGATGGTCTACCAGGTCCAAATTGCAGCAGTATTGGACTATGGTCAGAGCAAATTGTAGTTAAGGTTGCCATTGAGAACACAGAATATTTATCCCTCCAATCATTGTTAGTTATGGCTCGATCAAGTCTTTCTTTTGTAAACGTATCATCTTCATGGAGATTGCACCATGTAAATTTGTTTCCCCTCCACCCCAAGTCAATGAGATTACCTTCCTCCATTACTTTCCTGAACTTACACATGAGGCTCTCACTTCTAGGCCTACCTCCCACTTTTTCATCCCCATACAACACCTCATTGAAGTCACCAATAACTCCCTATCCCCATCCTCTAGGCTTGAAGGAAGAGAGCAATTCCCAGGTCTGGCTCCTAAAGTTAGCAGATGGGTGACCATAGAAACAAGTCAGGAGCCATTTAAAATTGCATCGTGCATCAGTAACCTCAACATTGATATGATGTTGAGAATAATTAATTAGTTTTACTAGGTCCTCATGTTTCCACAATAGCATGAGTCCACCACTCTTTCCTCTAGCCTCCACTACAACACAACCATCATACTTGAGCCTATTTGCCACTCTGAGAATATTTACATAGGATAATTTAATCTCCATCAAGAATATTGCATCGGGCAACTTTTCTTTCACCAATGTGTGCAAGGTTTGAACTGTTCAGGGGTTCCCAAGCCCCTAACAGGTCCAACTTAAGATTTTCATTGGGACCTGCCCCGCCGATACCTCCAGGAAAACATCCTCCACCCGTTTATCATCTGCTCGAGTTCTTCTTAGTTTTTTCAAGAGTAAAGGGCTAACCTTGCCATCGGTAGCTTCCCTCTTTTTACCAGGGGCCAAACAGGAGTTAGCCACTGCTATGGGCTTCCCCGGTGCTCTAGTGCGTCTCTTCCACTGCCGACCATCCCCTTTACTTCGATGTTTCTGAGTTGAAACCAACTGGTCCTCTTGATTCGTTCCTCCTTCTTCTGTAGAACTAGCCGTTGGATTTAAAGTAACATGGGCTTTGAGGTTTTCTAAATAGGGGTTGGTTCTGATGTGAAGTTGGGCCCATTTCCTGGCCTGGGCCCATTTTGGAACTGTGTTTCATACACAACCCGCCCATCAACCTCAGTTCCCTCCTTATTTGCCGTCATAAGGACATCAGCTTTTTAGCAACTTTGCGATTGTGTCTCCCCCATTTCAAGTAAATTAGCAGTTCCCCATACCACGTCAATTCCCCCTTAATCTGTTGACACTAGGTCCTTTCCCCTTGAAGCTGGGATGCCATTGCTTTGTGCAGCTCTAGGGCTTTGGACCATGGTAGGGGTGATGCCCTGATGGTTTGTTTCTACCTCCTTCTCCGGTAGCCCTTGGGCTAAGTTACTAGCAAATGTTTCCACCTCCATCAAGCCGCTCTCCTTCCCCACTCTCCCACCTACCATGTTTGGGCGGAGATGACCACCTTTTCTTTATTCCTTCTGCTCATAACCAAGGTCCGAATTGAAGTCCTGAAGCTGCTTCATCCCCTATAACCACCCGGTTTGACTGGCAGCCCTGATCACCATGAAGGATCCATCCACATTAGAAACAGATCTTTGGGAGTTTTTCAGAATAGAAGTGAACCCAATACTTTGTTCCCTGGTAGCTTATAAACCGACCTCTAGCTAAGGCTTTACAGAGTATCAACTCCACCTTAACTCGAAGACAACACCCCCATCCAATGCCATCATCCCCAGCATCCACCTCTATGACACATCCCACTGATCCTCCTATTTGATGACCCCATTCCTCCGTCATACACCCTAGTGGTAGGTCGTGTATTTGCATCTAGAAAACTTCTATGTCAAAACTGAAACTTCCTGGGTTCTTGGTCCCTTCGAAAGGCACCAACAAAAACAAAGTGTTATCGAACGTCCATGGCTTGCCTTCCAGAATTCTATACATGTCCGCGTTTGTTTCAAATGTAATAACAAAAACATTACGGTTAACTTCTTTGAATATTGCCCGTTTACTAATCCGCCATATTCTTGACATTGTGTTACTAATAAGTGCCTTCCCCACTGCTCTCTCTGTGCAAACCTTACAATGAGACTTCTCTCTCCCTTTCAAAGAGTTTCCTTCCCCCCCCCCCCAAACCGACGGTTACTATCCACTTCCAATATTGACTCTTCTTCCTCTGTCAAGCTGAGTTTCCTCCAGTGCTCCTCTAACCCTTCCAACTTGGAACACCCCTCTTTTGCCATACTGGATCCGAACTGAGCCGAGATGCTTGAGAGAAAAACTGATTCACCACCACTGGTTCAAGCAAGCTTAGACCAGAGAGGAGACTTAATGATAGCAGAGCTGTCTTAGAAGTTATGTCTACAATGTGAGAAAAAATAAAAGTCATCATGTATGTATACACATTTCATGACAAAATGATTCATCAATAAATTTCATATAAATGAATATATCGCTTATCCACCTAGGAGTTTCATAAAAGAATCTTACTTTTCAAATCAATTTCAGTCATTTTAAAAAAATTATAGTATGATGAACATGCTTATCTTACACGTTACTAAAAATCAATTTATAAAACCACTAATCTCACTTAGAACCTATATACATATAGTATAGTACTACATGTAAAGGACGTGTTTCACACCATCAACAATACGAATGTCTTGTAGTAACAAAAGGGCGGCACTGGTTACCCTGCGTAAACTCTGATGCTTAATTCAATAATAATGTAAGGATAAGTGTATATAAAAATGAAGATGAGAATGTTTGTTACCTCTAGCAAGTTATTTATAGAACGATGTCGCGTGATGGAGATTGACTCTAGTCATAAGTCCCGTGTGCTTACCCTTCATGATCCCTTATTAACTAGAAGAGATATCTCCTGTTTTGTAGGAGATATCTCTTCTAGTGGACTAGTAAATTTTTCTTGATTTCTGACAATGGTTGGGAGTATCCTGTCGACGATATGCTCACAAGGGATTATCCTATTTCTGCCAACTGGGGGTGTATCCCTGAGGATAAACAATTATCATTAAAGTTGACTGATAGTCAACAAAATCGTGTGAATCTTGTTCATGATTTGGCGAAGGACCACGACTGCGATGGTTTGTGGTCAGAAGACCTTCTTTCTGATTCGAGTATTGACAGATTCTTGTTGGTGCCTGGCCACGACCGTGAAATAGGGAGGAAACTCAAACTGGTTCCCCTTCCAGCAAAATGAAGTGCTCCCCAGACTAGGGGGCCTAAAATGAAGCGTCCTCTTCGTGAGGTCGCGACGCCTGGTAGTGTCACTGGTTCCTCCAAGAAATTGGCTTAGGGGGTGGAGCAAGCTATTGAGGACCTCTCGTTAGCCTATGATTTTGGGCTCCCTTTGAGGAATGATTCAATGGATGCCTCTTTCAAATTCCCCTCAGTCCCTACTGTGGATCCCACGTCTGGTTTGGGGGTGATTTGAGCAACATATATGCTGCCTTCGTTTTGGGTGTGTCAAGGGAAGGGGTGCTCAATATCCTTGCCCCTTTGGTTTGCGACACTACGACTGAAGCTGATGGTGACGGCATGGTCTCCCTTGCGGCTTAGATTCCTCTCCTCATTCCCTGCCTACAACCATTTCAGGCGGCGAGACTCCGCTTATAGATCAAGATAGGGTGTCCATCCTTTCGCTGACTCCATCATCATTTGGAGGGGATGGGGACAGCACTCCTCGTGAAGGTGGGCGGATCCTTGAAGATCAAGCGGGCGTGGGGGTAGATGCCTAGTGTGAAGGTCAAGTTGGTGGGCAAGTCGACATCTGCCAAGATGAATTTGTTAGTGAGCAAATTGGTGTTCAAATTGAAGGTGGACTGCCCATGCCCACTCTGGAGATTGCCACAGCCTCAGACTTCACTTTGGGGTGGAGGATGCCAACCCTCGTGCTTTTGTGCCTTCCTTCGGAGGTAGTTATAGAGATGACAAGGCGCCTAAAGAAAATGTTGGCTCCAGTAAGGCTTCTTTTCTTTCTTATCCATTTTTGTATGTAAGCGCCTGCTTGGCATGTATTGCAATCCAAATTTCTTGTGCTTGTGCAGAATGTAGAGGCTTTGGCATCTTGGATCGTGGAGGAAAGGATCGCTTTGGAGGAGAAGGTTCGTGAGAGATGGAAGTTCTCTTACTTTTCCAAGCAAGAGAACGGCCAGCTTAAGGTTGATAGAGACTACCTGCAATGTTGTCTAGAGCAAGCTGATGGTCATGTTCAGTCCTTGGAAGCTGACCTTGACTCTCTTCGTGAGGAGTCTTCTAGCCTTCGGTCTGAACTCCTTCATGTTGAGAGGCTCCACACCTGTGACAGCTTTGCCCTGCACGTGACTGAGATGGAATGGGCCACCACCCGAGCAGAGGTACTGCACCTTAAAGGGGCGCTAGATTCCTTCGAGCGATCTTCGATTAATGCTGAAAGGAAGTTCAAAGAGGCAGTTGTTGCTCTAGCTTCCTCTAAGGAAAGGTGCGAGAAGGTGGCCAAGGAGTTGGCTCAAAGGAAGTCGACGTTCTAGAAGGAGCGCCATGAGAAAGATACCAAGATCAATGAGCTGCACGGTGCGTTGGTTTAGGCGGAGGCTGATTTTGACCATTATAAAAAGGATTGCGCAGAGCTTGATGCCAGTCAAGATCGGCAGCTTGATACTGTGGCTAGGTTGGCTAGAGAGACGAATGAGCTATGGGAGGTGAGCGAAAGGTTGGAGTCCAGCTAATTGCTGCAAACAATGAGATTTTACGACTACACCCTCAACTAGTGGCAGCCCTAGCTGTCCAAGAAAGGGCTTTTGGATATGGGTATGGTGCAGGTTTGGTGCGCCTGAAGATGCACCTGCTGGCCATCCCTCAGACTGACTTGAGGAGTCTAAACTTTGAGGACTTCAAGCTTAATGCCCCCACCTATCAATATGCAAATTCAATGGGTCGAGACATGATGCCAGACGCCTTTCCCCGTCCCTCACCTCAAGAGTGGAAATTTTTCGTTAATGTGTGTTGGTTGTTAGGCCTTTGTTTTTGGGCACTTGTAGGTCTTACATCTTTTTCCTAGACATTTTGGTTGTTGGGCCCCTGTTTTGGGCACTTGTAAGTCCTGCACTTCTTTCAACATTTTGGTTGTTGATTCATACTGCTTTGCTCCTTTTTGTGTTTTTGTTCTTCTCCTTTGGCGGCATTATTCACTATTTAGTCCTTCATGCCTGCGGGCTTGCCTTTGTACTTTGGGTTTATTGGGTGGTTGTCTTATGAACTTGGGAGTCATGGGATCTTCTTACCTCCATGGCTTCATTGAGGGTCGTGGGGTCTTCTAACCTCCACGCCCCGTTTGATTGCACTGCGAGTGTGTAACTCAGCTTTGCCATTCGATGACAAACTTTGGAGAAGGTCGTGTGGTCTCCTGATCTCCACGCCTGTTTGTTTGCACTGCGAGTATGTAACTCGGTTTCAGGCAGCTAACTTTGGAGAGGGTTGTGTGGTCTTTTGACCTCCACACCCGTTTGTTTGCACCACGAGTGTGTAACTCGGGTTCTAGTGGCTAACTTTTGAAAGGGTCGTATGGTTTTCTAACCTCCATGCTCGTTTGATTGCACCTCGAGTGTGTAACTCGGCTTCTGGTGGCTAACTTTGGAGAAAATTGTGTGGTCTCCTAACCTCCACACCCGTTCGTTTGCACCGCGAGTGTGTAACTTGACTTCTAGTGGTTAACTTTGGAAAGGGTCGTGTGGTCTTCTGACTTCCATGCCCATCTGATTGCACCGTGAGTGTGTAACTCAACTTCTATTTTCTTGAGTCTCAACAACATAAAAAGCAAAAAATTGTTTCTGAAATAAATAAATGCTAATGTGTAACGAGATAAGCTTTTCTAAGAATAGAACCTTTTTAGATGATCGGTGTTCTATGGGTGTTGCAACTCTCTTCCCTCATTGTATTTAAGCCGATATGATCCTGGGCTATTGGTGGTGGTTACTATGTAGGGCCCTTCCCAACGTGGACCAAGCTTCCCTTCATCCTAGGTAGTGACCCCTGCCTCTTTTAAGACCAGGTCGCCAACTTTGAATGACCTTGGCTTGACTCGTTTATTGAATTATTGCTCAGCTTTCCTTTTATTGAGTATGTTTTGGATCTCTACTTCTTCTCTCACATCTTCAAGGAGGTCTGACTCCTCGGCAAGAGCTTGGTTGTTTTTCGCTTGATTGAAGTGGTTGGTCCGGTAAGTTGGCAAACCGATTTCAATTGGGGCAACCGCTTCCCTTCCGTACGCCAGGGTGAAAGGCGTTTCCCCTGTCGGGGTTTTCACCAAGGTTCTATAAGCCCATAAAACTCCTGGCAGCTCTTCCTCCCAATCGCCCTTCTGGTCTCCTACTTTCCTCTTTAAGATCCCGAGTAGAGATTTGTTTGCTGATTTTGCTTGTCCGTTTGCCTGCGGGTGACCTGATGATGAGTATTTCACTTTTATCTTGAGTTCTTGGCACCACGCCTCTTAATGCTCGGAGTCGAACTACTTCTCGTTGTCTAAGATTATGGCACTCAGAATTCCAAACCTGCACACAATGTTCTTCCACAAAAGCTAAGGCTTCTGCTTTCACCCACTTTGTAAAGTAATAAACTGCTACTATCATGTATTTTACCCAGCCCTTCCCAGGCGGGAACAGTTCGACCAAGTTGACTCCCCACTTAAGGGCCATGGAGAGATGACAGATAATGTTTTTGGTGGGCCGAGCGGAACTGGAGCGTATGCTTGGCACTAGGCACATTTCTTGGCAAACTGTTTGGCATCCCTAAGGGCGTTGGGCCAGTAATACCCTATCCTTAGGGCTTTCCTTGCTAACGCCTTCCCGCTGGAGTGGTTACCACATACACCCTCATGTATCTCTGCAAGCACATATTGTGCTTCCTCGGGTGAGATGCACCTTAGTAAGGCTGTTGCAAAACCCTTCTTGTATAGGACACCAGTAATCTTGACAAACCGCGCCGCCTTCCTTTTTATCTTTCTTGCCACCTCCTTTCCTTCAGGGAGTTTTCCTACCTCAAGATAGTCTTCTATTTCAACGGCCCACCTGGCGTTCCGAATCCTATCTGCGCTACTTCGATCCAGATGACTGGTACTTCAATCAGCCTCCTCTGCATTTCCCATGGTAGCTCTACCTCGTCCTTAGTCGACGCCATTTTTGCTAGCCTATCCTCCACTATGTTGTCCACCCTCGAAATTTGCATTATAGGAAATATTCGAATTGGTCGAGTAGTACCAATACCTGCTCGAGGTATTTCTTAAGCTTTTCCCCTTTAGTGGCGTAGGCCCCCATGACCTGGTTCACCACTATTAGGGAATCTGCTTTCACATCTACCTGTCTGGCGCTTAATGCCTTGGCGGTGGATAATCCCGCCATTAAGGCTTTATATTCTTCTTCATTATTGGTGGTCTTGAAGGTGAGCGTCACCATATAATAATGCTCATGTTTTGCTTCTGTGACAATGTGTACCCTTACACTGCCTTCTGCTTGGCATGTAGACCCATCAACAAAGACAGTCCAAGGTTGTCCTGGAGAGGGCATCGCGACCCCTCCATGGAAACCACTAAATTCAACCACAAAGTCGGCGAGGGCTTGGTCTTTAATTGTGTTTCTAGGCGCATAGCTAATTTCAATTTGCTAAGTTCTTTTGACCAGGCGTCCAGAGGAGTCCGGCTTTTGTAGAACCCTTCCAAGAGGATTTTCTGTTAGAACTTTTATGGAGTGGGCCTGGAAGTACGGTCGCAGTCTTCTGGCGGCTACTACTAGTGTGAATGCCAACATCTCCATTCACGGGTATCTAACTTCGGTGCCTCGTAAAGCATGGCTTGTGTAACACACGGGCGCTTGAGTTCCTTCTTCTTCTTTTACAAAGATTTCTGATACGGCTTGGGGATACTGCCAAGTATATGTACAAACGTTCTCCTTGATTGGGCTGCTTTCATAGGGGTGGGCTTGCCAAATACTTCTTCAGTTCTTCAAAGGCTCGGTCACACTCTTCATTCCAAGGGTGTACCTACTTTAAAACTCTGAAAAAAGGGAGGCATCTATTTGTCGATCATGATACGAACCTGTTTAAGGCTGTTATTTTTCCTGCTAGGTGCTCGGTATCGTTTATGGTTCGAGGCGGCGCCATCCTCAAAATTGCTTCTATTTTTTCACTGTTGGCTTATATTCCTCTTTGTACGACTATGAATCCCAGGAACTTGCCTGAGTTTACTCCGAACGCGCACTTGGTTGGATTCAATTTCATCTTGTATTTTCGCAATACCACAAATAACTCTTTAAGATCTGTTAAGTATTGAGTGGCCTTTTTACTTTCTACCAACAGGTCGTCTATGTAAACCTCTATAGTTTTCTCAATCTGGTGCTTGAACATTCGGTTAACTAGCCTTTGGTATGTTGCCCCAACATTCTTCAGTCCGAAAGGCATTACTCGATAGCAGTAGAGTCCTCTGTCTGTTATGCACGTCATCTTTTCCTCGTCCGTATTGTTCATTCTGATATGATTGTACCCTAAATAGGTGTCTATAAAGCTCAAAAGTTGGTGTCCAGGTGTAGCATTTATGATGATGTCAATTCAGGGGAGTGGAAACCTGTCCTTGGGACAAGTTTCGTTAAGGGCAGTGAAGTCCACTCACATCCGCCATTTGCCATTGGCTTTTTTAACTAGTAGCACGTTAGAGAGCCATTCTGGGTAATGTGCCTCCCCGTATAAAGCCTGCTAGTAAGAGTTGATCTATTTCCTTTGCTATGGCTGTGCATTTCTCTATGCTGAATGACCTCCTCTTCTGCCGCACTTTTTTAGCCTCTGGATCGATGCAGAGACTGTGCTCTACGATTGAAATATCAATCCCGAGCATATCTTCATGGCTCCCAGCGAATACATCTCTATGCTCAATCAATAACTGCTTCAAGGCTTCTCGATACTCTGGTGGGAGGTTCGTGCCAACCTTTGTTGTGGCGGTTAGGCGATTTGAGTGCAACTGCACTATTTCTAAAGGCTCATTTGCTTCAGCCTGCATCAAATCCTTTTCATTCCTGGCTTCCATGTCTGGTTCTTTGCTTGCGAGTGGTGGCAGCAGCGGGGGCTGTAATGGTGGGCGCCCCCTTGGACTACTTGTTATGTATGTTGCTGGCGTCCCTGTCTTCAATTCCTGGACATAGCATTCTCGAGCCAATGTTTGTTCACCTCGGACTTCGCCGACTCCTGTTTCTATCGGGAACTTCACTTTAAGGTGATATGTAGAAGTAACTGCCTTGAGGTTATTGAGGGTTGGGCGCCCTATTATAGCGTTGTAGGATGATGGGGCTTTTACCACTACGAAGTCCTTCATGGTGGTGCTTGCATGGGCACCTTACCTTGTTGTTATTGGGAGTGTGATGGCACCGATCTGTTGGATGGCTTCTCCTGAAAATCCCTTCAATGGTGAAGGCGATGGTTGCAACCTGTTGGCGCTGATCCCCATTCTAGTGAACGCATCCCAAAAGAGGATGACGGCAGAGCTCCCATTGTCGAACAGGATACGCCTGGTCGTGTTGTTGGCTACCATCAGTGTCCCAACCAAGGCGTCGTCATGGGGGTACATGACCCCTTCGCAATCTTTGTCTCCAAATGAGATGGTCGGTGTTGTTTCTGGTCTTAGGTACTTGCATGGTCTATCTTCTATGTATACCTAATGATATCTTGCCCTGTGGGAATGGGCTTTCCTACCAGACCCTATGGTGTCGCCCCCAGCGAATCCGCCTGCTATCGTACGGATTTCTCCTAGGGGGGCTTGTTCTTGCTTTCTCCTAGATCGTGGGGAATTATTCGTTCTCTGTTCCTCCTATTTTTGGCGCTTGGGGCTTCTACCTCTTCTATCATGTTTTTCCTCCCTCTCCTCTGTGGTTTGATATAATCGGCCATCATTTTTTCTAGCTCCCCACTTCAAGTCATTCCTTCAATTCGCCTCTTTAGTGGTCATGTAATCCTCAGTCCAGTAAGAGTACCTTTGGTGGTAAGTACAACAACATTGGTCTTTTCTAGGCAATGATTCTTCCTTCCTCAAACTTTTACCATTTTCCTGCACATTGTGGTTGTTGTATACCAATCGGCGCCCCTGGTTTTAGCGACTGGTGTATCGGTTTCACGTGTCATCATGGTTGCTTCATCCGTTTGTCCTTTTGTCTTTGTTTTTAGCATTGTTCTGGTTTCTGTTCT
Organism: Pterocarya stenoptera; assembly: GCA_003123785.1. Lineage (NCBI taxonomy): Eukaryota > Viridiplantae > Streptophyta > Magnoliopsida > Fagales > Juglandaceae > Pterocarya > Pterocarya stenoptera. Next base: position 36,703 of record QEOT01123287.1, on the reverse strand, counting down.
CTGACTTTGCCTCCGGCTTTTATGGCTTAAGCAAGGCTTGCAAGGTATCCTCCACATTGACGAAGTCATCCGCTCTGTCCATGAACTCTCTTAATGTAGATGGAGTTTGTTTGGCCAGCTCAACCATGAATGGGTTTCGGAGCCAAACTCCTCCCAATAGTGTTGCCAATGTGATCTTTTCCTCCTAATCATCAATGGTGAGCCATTCTTTATTGAAGCACATTAGGTAAGTCTTAAAGTTTTCTCATTCCTTTTGTTTTATGGTTAGTAGGTAAGCTGCTGGTTTACGGCGTCTCCTGCTTGCCATAAATTGTGTAAGAAACTGCTTAGGAAGCTCCTTAAAGCTACTAATTGATCCGGGGCAAAGGGTCTCGAACCATCCCCGCGCTATTCCCTTCAACATCAATGGGAAGGCGTGACAAGCTACCTCCCTTGGGAAGCCGTGGAGAGTCATGTGTGCCTTGAAGTTCTTGAGATGATCAATGAGATCTTTAGATCCATCATACAGATTGATCTGCAACACTTTGAATTTAGCTGATAGAGGGACCGCCATGACCTCCTCGTTGTAAGGGAGGTCCGTGCAGGTGAGGAGTTGCTCCACGGAAGAGGAGCCACCCATCCTCGTCACCATCTCCTCGTACTTGTCTACCAAACAACGTAGTTCGTCATGCATCTTTTTCTTCTCTATCTCTTCACTATTAACTCCCCTTGCACTATGTTCACCTCCTTCAAGTTGCCCGTTCTGGGCAAGGAATTATCCCTCTGTCGCTTTAATTTCTCATTATTCTTCTGCAGTTTTTCAACAACCGTCATAACTTACTTCAGCCTTTCCTCCGTTTCTGCTAACCTTCCTTCTGCTTCTGTCATGCTTAGTCCTGGGTCTCGGTCTGCTTGTGATCGCGTGATGGTTGACATGTAAAAATCACGTTGAAGTCTATAAAGATCCCACAGATGATACCACTGTAAAGGACGTGTTTCACACCACCAACTGTACGAATATCCTGTAATAACAAAAGGGCAACACTGGTTGCCCTGCATAAACTTCGATGCTTAAGTCAATAACAATGTAAGGATCAGTGTATATAAAAATGAAGATGGGAATGTTTGTTACCTCTAGCAAGTTATTTATAGAAGAATGTGGCGTGATGGCGATTAACTCTGGTCATAAGTCTCGTGTGTTTATCCTTCATGATCTCTTATTAACTAGAAGAGATATCTCCCTTTTGTAGGAGTTATCTTACTCAAGATATTCATGTCAAGTCGCCGGCCCCATCCCCATTTCTTCGGGGATATCTTATCTTGTGCTACAAGCCTTTTGTCTATGGGACTCCTAGCTTAAAGCTTTCAATAAGTCTTCTTGAACTTCTTGGGCTTAGAGATGGGCTCGAAGCCTAGGGGTCTAAATGTCTCATCCACTACATATACTTACATTTTTACTTACAAGATTCATTCTGTTATTTTTTTTAAAAAATTCAAGTTTTGAATTTTAAATTTCATGATTTTCAACCTATTAATAACTGATATGTAGAGAAGTAAGTTTTTTATAATTTTTTTTTAAATACATTTAGCATTTTCCATATATAAATAAATCATTCATGTTGAAACCTTAAAGTGATTTTACTTGAAAACTAATTAACAAAATTATTTTAATTCAAGGCTGGCATGAGTTAATTTTTAATTGTTTATTGGTGGATATATTTCAGCCAGATCCAAGCCGCAGAAAAGGCCCATTAAATGCGGTCCAAGTTGCTAAAGATAATGCAAAACACGTGACCAAGCGGAGCGTGAAGGCCAAGAATTGTAAAGCCAGCACCCCATTATCCAACAACTGTCCGACACCGTCACACTGCCCAAAACCTCTCAGCTGAGAGATCATTCCCAATGATTCTTTTATCTTATTTTTTTTAAATATATAACTAAATTTAATTTTTTATATTTTTTATATTAACTTTTATAATATATCATACATCAATTTATCTATTTTTTTTTATATTAATTAAATAATAATTTTTTATTCTTTTTAAACATTTCTTTTTACCAATAAATTTGTAATATCCATATATGTTTTTTATATTTGTAATATATTATTATATACAATGTAATATAATTCAGTCCTATACACACAAAATAAAAGTATATAAGCTAAATAAAAATTAAAAATAAAATCAAAATATGAAATATTAGATAAAAATAATATTTTCAAGATATGTTTTAGACAAAAATAAAATAGAGGTGTTTTAAATGATAGAATTTATATTGAAATGTAAGAGTAATAGGAATTGAGGGAATAAATGAAGTATAAATAATTAAAAAAAGTATTTGAAGGATGAACAGTACCTGCTACATGTTCTTTTACATGTAGCGGATTACTGTAGCGATTTGTATTTTACATGTTCTTTTACATAATCTGATGGAACTCATTTTATGAACAATTTTTTAAATAATTTATATTTTTTGTATTATAAATAAGTCATTGAGAATACTCTAAGGAACAGGTCACGTCCCACGACAAGAAAAAGAAACAAAAACCAGTACGTGGTTCGAATTTTGTAAACTGATTCAAAATCGGTCCGGTTTCAATTTTATTTTTTATAACATTGAATCAAACTGAACCAGACCGATTCATATTTATATATAATTTTTTATATTATATATAAAATATTTTTTAAATATTTAATTATATTATATATAATTTTTTATATTATATTGTATATATTATATGCTAAGTTATTAATTAATATCACTTGAAATTTTAAAATCTTATTATTCATATTTCATAATCTAATAACATAAAATTAATATCACACTTGATTTAATATATAAATTTTAATTTTAAAACATAAAATTTTAATCTAAATATGAACATTAATATTAAGTTATTTATATAAACATACTTTTGATATAAATATATATGTGAAAAATTTTATACACCACACCACCATCCCACTATACAAGATGTGATACATTTATCACCATTGGATGATTATTTATTATGCAATGGTGATAAATATGCCACATCTTACATAGTGGAATAAAAGTGGGATGATAGTGTGATGTATAACATTACTCATATATATATATATCAAGGACAAATACATTTTATGGAATAACTAATTATAATATATATTATTTTTTATAAATACATTTCTACACATATGATCATATGTATTAAATATATATTTTTAGTTTCGTAAATAATTAGGCACAACTCTTGTTATCTTTCTCTGCTCTAGAAAACTTTGTGAGGTTTTCATCATTAAAACCACACAAGAAAAATCAGTAAAACCAGACCGAACTGGACCCAAATTGGTAAAATCGAAAGTTTCAGTTTTGATGATGAATCAGTCTAATATCAATAATTCAATTCTCAAAATCGGTGTATATCGGTTCAGTTCTAAAATATGTTCAAAACTAAATCAATTACACCCCTACTTGTCGATTAGGACGAAGACAGGTACAAAAAAGGGAACTAGACTTTTCACTATTCTTCTACTTGTTCTCTAATTTGTCCATGACAAACCAAAGTCCCCACGACAAATAGTGACGTCACACAATCTTGACTATCAATATTAATAGTGGATGTTATTTGACAATTAGTATAGTTGGATGATGAAATGTGTCAAATTTAATAGTTCAAGATAATAGGTATAATAGTTTAAAACACCTAATAAGTTTAAGGGTGAAAAAAATGCATATTTAATCCAAATATAAAAGTTGTGAAGAAAATAAAAACTATGGAAACAAAAGGCGGGTGATTTTTGTAGTAAATGGCCTTATCCATATCTTAGATTAACAAAAATCTCTTCCAACGAACGAAATTTGAACGCTTGAGACCTCCGTATTGGTCATTAGCGAATCTATGTTGCTGGAACCTTGAGTTCTGACTTATAGAAAGTTTGCTCCTTTTGAGATTGATACCTTAATCTGTTTAACACCTTGTGCTCTCTCTGTGAATTCCTTTTGTATGGCTACTGAGTTGGGACTAATTTGTATTGTTGGATGTAATAGGTTGGTGTTGGAAGGTAGGAGATGATGCTGTTAGAATGCAAGGCAGAAGATGCACAACAAATATTTGTAAAAATGGCTCAAAGCCCTGAATAACTTCTATTCGGGTTCTTCGAGAGAATGCCCTTAACCTCCAAAAGAAGAACACTACAATTTCTCACATATGCTTTCGATACCTCTCTCTTCCTCTCCCATTTCTTTTTATTCCTCTTTTCCTGACATGTAACTAATTGTCTAGAAGAAAGCTAAGATGACCCATGAAAACTATAAGGAAATAACAGTATGTAAAACGCTGCATCTACTATTTCTTACTGACCCACTAACCCAAAACGCACTATTTGGAGTCTTTAATTCCCAAACAGTGCGTATTACAATCTATTTAAACTTACTAAAACACACACACATAACACTGCACTTAAAACACACACACACAGCACCATTTAGCCCTTTTGATTTCTCAAACAACTTACAGAAATGCACTCGCACACACTGCACTTAAAACACACACGCACACACGGCACTGTTTAGCCCCTCCAACATACCTCTACACGATGCCATTCACCTCTTCACTTAAGTCCCACCTCACTTCCACATGCCTCTAGTTCAAAACTCCTTCACACTTTAGACTGAAACACCTTCTTCTTCTACGATCTAGGGTTTTGCCACCAAGGTCATGACAAATTTCCCCCTATCAAAGCACCTTGCCCACAAGGTGTGGGTAAAGACCTTGAAGATGCCACAACAACTCCCAAGTACTTTCTTTAGTGGGTAAACCCACCCATTTCACGAGGACTTCGGTAACTGCTCTCTCCCCTTGTTTCTTTGTGCGTCTCTCAATGATTTTTTTTGGTTTTGGTCTTAACTCTCCTGTGTTGTCTGTAAGTGGTAGTGATGGAAAGACTTGGACTTGGGAGCCTATTTTTCTCTTCAAGCAGGAGACATGGAATGTCAGGTGTATCTTGGAGGACTCGGGAAGCTTTAATCTGTAAGCCACTGCACCCACCTTTGCTTCAATTTGAAAAGGCCCAAAAAATCTAGGTGCTAATTTAAGGTTGTGTCGCATAGTTAGGGTTCTTTGTTTGTATGGTTGTAACTTCAAATAGACCCAATCCCCTATGTCAAATCGCCTCTCAGTATGTTTCCTGTCTGCAAAATGCTTCATACGGTTACTGGCTTCACTGAGATTATTTTTAAGTAACTGTATCACCTGATCCCTGTCTTTTAAAATCTAGTCTGCTATGACATTAGTGCTTGTTTCTAGAATGTAGGACAACAAAGTAGGGGGAGGATGTCCGTACACAGCTTTGAAAGGAGTCATTTTTGTTGATGTGTGATAAGTGGTGTTATACCACCACTTCGTCATAGGAAGCCAATATGACCAGGACCTAAACTTTACCCCTGCATAGCATCTTAGATAGCATTCCAGCCCTTTGTTAAGCGCCTCGGTCTTACCATCGGTTTGGGAATGGTAGGCCAAACTATAGTCAAGAGATGAACCTTGGGAGTGAAATAAGGCTTGCCAAAAGGAACTCAAAAAAATAAGGTCCCTATCTGATACTATGGACCTAGGAAACCCATGCAGCTTAAAAATATTCTTCATAAGCTCATCTGTTACTATTTGAGTCGTGTAAGGGTGGACCAAGGCTATGAAGTGGTCATACTTTGAAAAATGGTCCACTACTACAAAAATAACACCGAACCCTTTAGAAAGAGGCAAGACATCAATAAAATCAAGGGATATATCGGTCCAAGGCTGGTTGGGAATGGGTAAGGGTTGCAACAAGCCTATTAGGTATGTAGTTTCATATTTAATAGCTTGGCAAGTCTCACATTCTCTAACTAGCTACTTGATGTCTCATTGCATCCCTTTCCAATAAAAATCACATTTAGCGCTGTGATATGTTTTTAAATACCTTGAGTAATCAGCTTGGGGGTTGTTATGAATGTATAGCAGAACCTTTAGCTTAAAATTTGAATCCTAGGCTAAAACCAACCTCCCTTTCTTAACAATCATCCCTTGTTATAATGAAAACCGTTTAGGAATGTTCTGATTATCCGACAAATGTTTTAGTAACTCGGCCAACTCCGTAGAGTCTAGGTAGCATTTCTTCAACTCATCAATCCAAAGAGGCATAGAAAATGAAATCATAGCTGAGCAAACAGCCTCTTGTAATTCCCCCTCCCTTCTCAAAAGGGCATTTGCCACCTTGTTTTCCTTATCCTTTTTTTATTCAATAAAAAAAATCATAACCCATCAACTTTGTAATCCATTTTTGTTGTGTCTTAGTCCCCACTCGCTGTTCTAACAAGAACTTAAGGGCTAGCTGGTCAGTTTTTATGACAAAAGGCTGGCCAAGAATGGATGGTCTCCACTTTTGTACTGTCGTTACAAAATCTAATAATTCTTTCTCATAGGTTAAGAGTAGTAAAGCTTTGCCCTTAAGGGCCTGACTTATGAAGTAAATAGGCTGCCCAAACTACATTAACACTGCCCTGATACCCTTCTTGCTTGCGTCACACTCAATCACAAATGGCTTATTAAAATCAGGAAGTTTTTGGACCGGTGGGTGTGAAACATCTTGCTTTAAGGCTGTAAAAGGCTTGGTGGCCTCCAGGTTCCAAGAAAAAGAATTTTTCTTGAGTAGTGAGGTGAGTGGGGCAGCGATGAGACCATAATTCTGGATGAATTTCCGGTAGTATCTCGTGAGCCCTAGAAATCCTCGTAAGGCCTTCACATTCTTAGGCTCGAGCCACTCTAACATAGAAACAATCTTATAAAGATTAGCCATTACCCCTTTATCATTAATCACGTGGCCCAAATAGTCAGCTTCATCAACTGCAAACCGACACTTGGACTTTTTTGCATGCAGACAGTGCTATTTTAGCATGTTTAAAACCTCTCTTAGGTGACCCACATGCTCCTCTCGAGACTTACTATATACTAAGATGTTGTCAAAGAACACAAGTACAAATTTCCTTAAAAAAGGTTTAAAAACATCATTCAAGAGCCCATGAAATGTGGTTGGGGCGTTGATAAGGCCAAAAGGCATTATCAAGAACTCATAATGTCCTTCATGAGTGCAGAACACTATTTTAGGGACGTCACTAGGCACTACTCTCACTTGGTGATAGCCCAATCGTAAATCAAGCTTAGAAAAAATCACCCATTCAAAGAACTCATCCAGTAGAGCATCTATAACTGGAATAGGAAATGTTTCCTTCACTATTTCCTTATTAAGTGCCCTATAGTCCATGCAAAGCCGCCAACTGCCATCGGCCTTACAAACCAGCAAAACAGAAGAAAAAATGGACTAGAACTAGGTCTAACCACCCCCGACTTCAACAATTCAACCACAATCTTCTCAATCTCAGGTTTTTGGTAATATGGGTATTGGTAAGGTCTGTTGGAAATTGGCTGAGTGCCCTCCTTGAGGACGATATGGTGGTCATGGTTACGGGGTGGTGGAAGCCCTTGGGGTTCACTAAATACTCCCTCAAACTCCTCTAACATATCAGAAATTTTCCCATCCACACTTCCACAATTTTTTTCCGTTACCCCATCACACATGATTTTCAATAAAATGCCCTTCCTGGTTGTCCTAGTCGCCTTAAGCAACTTTTCACTATCCTCTACCATCGTAACTTTAACCCCTTGAATTCAATAGTTTTGCCATCCAACACCAAACTCATAAGGGATTTCAAAAAATCCCAAATAATAGGGCCCAATGTTTCTAACCATTGGATGCCCAACACAATGTCACAACCAACAAGGTCCAATAAATGAAGAGGTGGAATTAGCAAGTTACCTTGGACTTTTAAAGGGGCTGTTCTGCAGATTCCTTCACTACTCAGGCCTTGCCCATTGGCTACTCGCACTCTCAAATTAACTGAGTAATCCACTGGCAACTTTAATCGTGAGACCACAGACCTGTCTATAAAATTGTATGAACTGCCTGAGTCCAACAATATTACCACTTGTTCGTCAAATATACTTCCAACTACACGCATAGTTTTTTTTATGTGGGAGTTCCAGCAATATCAACCAAGGAGATTTCAGGCTCTTCCTTGCTGCTGGACAGTGTTTCCAGTTGTTTTTTTTTTTCCTCATTCTCGTCACTAGGCAGCTCCTCAATCCATCACTCCCATCCTCACTTCCTTGCAACAAATAGATTTTAGGACTTTTACATTTATGTAACAGGTTCCACTTCTCGTCGCAATGGTAGCACAAGCATTTGCGATGTTTTTCATCCATTTGTGTCGAATAAACAGGTTTAGTGCCCCCAGTCATATTTTTCCATTTGTTATAAGCCTCACCTGAGTATGAGCCTTGGAAAGAATTTCTCCCTCCCACGTCATTTGCCCTTTCTCAAATAGACTTAGTGAATTGTTTTGTACTACAAAGATACTCTCTTGCATTTTTGCTAACCCATATGTTGCATTTAAATTTATAGGGTTTAACATACGGATTGGGATGCGAACCTCATCTTTCAAGCTACTGAGGAAGCAACTCAGCTTGTGAGAGTCTGAGAGACCTCGAACTGGCTCATGTAAACAGCTATAGTACCGGATTGTTTCAACCTTGTCAATGCCTCCATTAGATCGTCATACGATGTAGGACCAAAGCAAAGAAGTAACGACCTAGAGAACATCTCCCAATCTCGGAATAATCCACCATCTGCAGCTTGTTGGAACTAGACAAGGGCCTCTCCCTCCATGTGGTAAGAAGCCATCAACAAACAATGGGGGAGTGGGGTTTGGTGGAAGTCAAAGTAGTGGTTTGCTTTAAAAAGCTGAGCAGCTGGGTTGGACCCTTAAAAATGAGGAAATTCTAGTTTGACACCACTGGAATTAAATCTTCTTGGATCCTGGTTTTCAAATTCCAGTTGGAATTAGTGGTGGGGGTGGAGGTGGAGGAGGAGGGGGAGGATTGTTTTGTTGGGTGAAAAAGGTACAGAGCATGTCCTTAATTTCTTGAACATCAGCCTTGACATCATTAAGCTTCTGTTTAGTTTGGTCCATTTGAGCTTGTAGGTCCTGCTTTTGTTACTGTTGTTGGTGTTTAGATCGAGTGTTTTCAGCCATGGTAGTCTATGGTTTGGTGGTCTTGAAATGAAGGGTAGTGTGAGATGAAGGTCTGGGCTGGGTAGGATTAATTTTCTAGGTAGGAGGCGTGGTCTGGTGGCTGTTTGGATGGAATGTGTGTAGGATTTTGGTAGGATCGTTTGACTACTGGTACCACTTGTTAAGCACCTTGTGCTCTCTATGGGAATTCCTCTTGTATGATTACTGAGTTGAGACTGATTTGTATTGTTGAATGTAACAAGTTAGCGTCGGAAGACTGGAGATGATGCTGTCAGAATGCAAGGAAGAAGATGCACAACAAGTGTTCGTGAAAATGGCTCAAAGGTCTGAATAACTTCTATTCATTAGGATTTTTCGAGGTAATGCCCTTAACCTCCAAAGGAAAAACACTACAATTTCTTAGATGCTTTTCGATACCTCTCTCTTCCTCTCCCATTTCTTTTTATTCCTCTTTTCCTGACATGTAACTAATTGTCTAGAAGAAAGCTAAGATGACCCATGAAAACAATAAGGAAATAACAATATGTAAAACACTACGTCCACTATTGCTTATTGACCCACTAACCTAAAACGCACCTTTTAAGGTCTTTAATTCCTAAATGGTGCGTATTACAGCTTATTTAAACTTACTGAAACACACGCACACAACACTGCACTTAAAACATAGACACACACGACCCCGTTTAGCCCTTTGATTTCACAAACAACTTACTAAAACGCACGCGCACACACTGCACTTAACACACACACAACACGGTTTAGCCCCTCAAACAGGCCTCCACACAACGTCGTTCACCTCTTCACTTAAATCCCACTTCACTTTCGCATGCCTCAAGTTCGAAACTCCTTCACACTTTAGACTGAAACACCTTCTTCTTCTACGATCTAGGGTTCTGCCACCAGGGTCATAACATAATCAAAGGTTAAGAGTCATGCAATTTTGCAGAACGTCCAGACTTTCCCGAGATTATTCATAACACAAACGAAAAAAGTTAACTAATGTACAGAACATGCAGTCTCCAAGTGTTTATGATAAAAATCATACAGAAACTTAAATTGTACAACACGAGTCACATACATTGTCCAATGGAAATATTCATTACAGCATACATTCGCTCAGTCCCCCAAACCCCAAATTTGCAATTACTGACTTCTACTTGCCCCACCCCCATCAATGGACGACAAATCCCATAATTGCAGTTCAATCATGTCTACGTAAGTTTACAATCTCTTCAAGCTTTTCTTTCTTGCATCTAGTTTTTTCTTGTCTGCGTGAACTTTTGCCAATCCACATTCCTTCTTTTGTGCGGTGGCTGCTGCAGCCACAGCAGACCCACTAACTACTGTATCTGTTGTTGGTGCCAAGGCGACAGGCTGCTCTAGCCCATTTCCCTTGGTGGGTGTTGTAGAAGGTGCCAATGGGGATGGCAATGGCAATGCAACATCTGGTGTTATGCTCTTCTGATCAGCAGTAACTGAGGTGTTAGTCTGGTCAACATTCAGAGCTGTGGTAGACTCGGAAATGGCTCCCGATTTGAACTTGGGTTTTGGCTTGGCATGGATCCCGGTGTAAAGTCTGCAACAAAAACACCCTCAGGTCTCCATAAGAAAAAAAAAAAGAAAAAAAAAGTCATCTCAAGAATTTTTTTTTATATATAGATACTTGATGGGATGTGGTCTCAAGGTTCTATATATAAAAGTATATTATATATGGAACTAATTTAAGTCCAGAAACCTTTTATATATTATGGTTTACAGGATGTGCTTTGTCGACACACCATTCTCAGAGCTGAATTATGGCAATTATTTCAGTTGATGTGAGATCTATAAACCATAAGAAAGAAGTCAAGTAACCTAATGTAAAAGTTCTGCAAGATACAATTTTTCCTCTTAAGTAATCCTAAAACACACCTCACAGACCAGAGGACCATGACAGTGAGTTGTGTATATAACATGTTTAAGAAGTTGAAAATTTGCATTTTCATATTAGGGGCATTATCTTGAGATACACCAAATCCAAGATCGCAGGAATAACCGTAGTTGGCCCAAGGATGGAGTCATTTGAAGAAAGAACAGCCATGATAAGCCTGGAAAAGTGTTATGAAGTTTTCAAAAAGGGAGAACCAACCAAAAAACCACGAGTTTGCCCCCACCGGCCCTAAGAAACTTGATACTCAGGTGTCAACTTAAAAGGTACTAATCAAAGATCCCACAAATGGCACTCCATAACCAAATTCACCCAGGGAAAATTAACAGTCTCAATAAACTGCATAAAATTTTGATACAGAAAGGTCCACTGTTCCCATATACAACAACATGAAGGGCATGACTGACCTGGCATGTCTAGCATACTCCTGATAATTCTCAAGTAGCATCTTGCCTGCTTGTTCATTTAAGGCTGATTCTGGAAATGGTTCGATCAATAAACACCTAACTACCTGAAATAACCAAATACCTTAAATTGAATGCAACTGGTTGTTGAATTTTTTAAAAAAGTTCTCAAACAGATTGGAAACAGTAGGGACCTAATTAAGTTCTACACTGAATAGAAAATAAACCTTACAATGAGAACATGTCGTAACCCAAGACTTGGATTCCAATCCTTTTTAAGTGTATTGACACAAATCTCACCATTGGGTGCAATGTTTGGATGGAAAATCTTGGTCAGGAAGTAACCTACAAAATTAGTGACCATAACACTAAAAATGTCAACTTGCACTAGTTGCAAATAAAATATTAATACTAGAAGCATAAATAGGAATTGTAAAAAGTGGAGGTAACTGGAAGGGTTAAGGTATGCCAATTAAAACCAAAGTGGAGAAAACCTAAAGTGGAGGTAACACAAAGTTCTTGTTTCTATGTTAAAACCATAATTATAAGTGTCAACTAACCTTTTGGAGGAGAGTGTGGAAAGTCATGAGATAATAATAACTTCATGCGAAAAGCACCGTTTTCATATGGTGTCCCAGCTGCAAGGTCAAGAATGCCCATTCATTTATAAGCCTCAAACAATGCCTCAAAAAAGCAAACTTCTGAAGATAAAGCTACATACCTGGGCCCTCAATATCAGCATATATGGTTGAAAAATCATCATCGTTAATACCTACTTTAATGCCCTCAGGGGGAGATTCATCAAGATTCTTCAATTCCTTTGCAAGTTGCTTTATAACATTTGGGGGAAGATTTTCATTAGCCGCCTGAAAAATAAAACATATCAAAAACTTATATGACATCAACACTTCAAAATAGCAAACGATGACATGCTTCACCACAGCCATAAAGCTTTTTACAGAAAAATGAGAAACAAACTTCATATCATCTTTTACCTAAGAAGAGAATCTTTGCTTGACAAATAAGGAAGAGCTAGGCTCCACTGACCATGTTATTGGTAGTTACAACAATCAGGAATCATTGTTTTTGTGAGAATTCTCAAGACAACTCTAAACCCCTTGTTCAAAACCAACCAAACAGTACGGTGTACCATAATATCATGTGTCATTCTAGTTCCAACATTAAAATGCATATACCACTTTATAGCTCATCTATGCATTCCTCAAGTAAATAAGACAAAAATTGCATTACTTTACTAACTTTTAAAAATCTCATTTGAAAGGCCCAAGACTAAAACCATAGTAAAGAAAGAAAGAAGTACCATTGTCACAAAGAGATGTAATAGATCAACTTTCATGCTAGTTCTTGCTCCAGCATGAAAGTCCCATTTAAAGGACGGACGACGTACCATGATACTTTCTGTTGGCCAACTTGCTGCTGCTTAGAGAATGAAAAATATAGACCACAGCAAAAAGTTCCTGCAAGATAAGCTTGTGTGAACAAAAAAGAGATGTTGCCTCTACAAAGAGGATGAGTAGCAGTTTATATTCCTTAATACATCTCCACAGACAGACAAAAAAAATAGTACATGGGATGAACAAACAATGGTCCAGTTTGAGGGTCTTCATACATGTTGAACATAACCAAAACTTTACTTGGTGATCATGTAAGTTTCAAATAATGTGAGTGACACCAACCAAATGTCTTTCATGGAATCTAGTTATTTCCTATATCAGAAAACTCTATTGTGTAAAAATGACATAGTTATTTAAAAATTGAATTGTTGGAACATTCAGGAGTGATATGATTACCCAATCAGCTGATTCCTACATTGAAAAATAATTACAGGATCTAAAGGTTAATACTATTTTTATGCACAAATTCAAAGGTATAAACCAAAAGTGCATCTTTCAACTCTCAAATATGAATCTTATGGACTCGAATCTCAACTCTCAAAAAACTCACAGATACAATCAAGTCAGATCAAATGAATCTTAAATTTCAATAGGGGAAGTCGGAGACATAACAATAGTGATTGGTGTCTGCGCTCCCAAAGCAGAGCAAGGATTGCTAAGCATTGGACTGCTAGTGATGACACATCACAAAGATTATTAAGAAATACCTCCAATCTCCATTCAAAAGGAAGGGTAGCTAGGTATAACTTCATTTGGTATTATGCGACTCACACACAAAAGGGGGAGATTTGTTTAAATATTTATGCCTAAGTTGTGCAATTGAAATTACTAAGTCTTGTATAACATAGTAGCAGAAAGAGCAAGTGGTTGAGCCCACATTCAGATTAATGTGATGTTCTTGAAGCCCTTGCAATGACTCCAAAGTTTTTATCTATCACAAATACAAATGCCAAAAGATGTTTACCAATTCATATTTCCTAGAAATCCATGAGACTGTTTCAAATGAAGATTATGATACATGACATGTGACCCTCTCTGAAAAACTTGACATTGGAAATGTATGAATCTGCAAAAAGAAAGAAAAAACAAAAAAAATACTCTACATCAAAAGTTTCACCTGCCAAGAAGAAAGAAAAAGGCAATTAAAATTTAAAATGTCAAAAACTGTTTTGTCTCTCCAAAGCCTGAAGACAAATAGAAAAGATCCATCTTTCAGTATATATGCGTCTGACATGCATAACTCCACTAAGCAATTATTTTCTTCAAGTTGCTTTTCTACTACATGTTACAATATGAGTATCATAAGGAAACTCCTTCACCATGATGGAAAGATGACCATCACAATGCCTCATCCTGAAAGTCAAAATTGTAAGCTGAGACTTGAAATCCAAACTACTGCTGAAGGAAAACGCCTCACTCAATGTTAGGATTTTTTCCTTGAAGTGAGAAAATAAAGTTTGCCAATAATAATAAAAAAAAAAAAAAGATCTCAACGATCAGAAAACTCCTTGTTCAATGTATATTGGATTCTGGGTACAAGCTCTGCCTGCATTATCAAAAACTAACAAGTGACCTACAAGTAAAACTTAAACGAGTAAAAAAAAAGTTTTGCTCATCAGTCATCCTCCATATCACAAGGGGCTCGTCCAATTTCGTGCTTTTCAAAGCATTTAGTATTTAGTTTGTATCATTTTTCCTGTCTCTTTCACCTACGTGTCTCGCTCATCAGAAAATTAGCATGAAGGAAACCGTGATCCATTACCCTTATCTTATTCAATTATAAGCAATGACATGTTGATTGTTGACAGATAATTTTTGACCAACCTCATCAATTGAAGCACAGACAAAAAGTGCACACGAAGATCACCTTATATGCCAAAATAACCCAGACCCCAAGCAAAAGGTAAAAAAAAAAGCACAAGATACTCTCAAAAGGGGGACAAAAAAAAAAAAAAAACATAGAGAAAAGAGAGCGAGTACTCAATACGAACGCCTGCTAAAACAGAGAGTCTAGTCATGATCCCAACTACAGCTAATTTTTTTTTTTCTGGGCAAAGTTATAAAGAAAAGATAAACGTGTACACAAATCACGGGGGTTTAAAGACATAATTGGGAGCAATTACATACAGTGCATTCTTCTAACACAAGTATCAAAGCCCTAAAACACAAGTCTCATAATAAATCAATCCTCAATGCATAGACAAAACATAAACAGATTAACAAGATCCAAATTAAAACTTTTACAGCCAGTCTGACTAGAAGTGAATATGACCACCAACCTTGTCCAATGCGCGAGAGAAAGAGAGGAGAGAGAGAGCTTTTGTATTTCAAACTAGAACCCTTTACATAAATAACCTACTCCCCTATATAATAAACCAAGAAAATAACCTTAAAAGGAAAGATCCCCGTATTTCAGATCAAAACCCTCATGCTCTGGAAAAAGAAGCATTTCCACAAGAAAGAAACAAACACGCATACATACATTGAACAAGAAAAGCATATCATGGCACAAAGTAAAGAACCAATCAACTCAAAAAACTAGAACAACAACTCACACCATCGAATAGATAATGGAAAACAATCACACTCACATTGCAAAACACAAACTCTCCTCACACATCCAGTAGATAATGAAAAAAAGATGATCAAAGAAAGTACAAAGAACAGTAACGAAGAAAAACAGATGAGAGAATCAAGCCATTAGCACAGCCACAGGTGAGGGGATTCACCTAAATCTGAATTCTTCTATCACACAACCAGACCACAGCGCGCAGAGAGAGAGTGTGTCTGAAAGCAGAGACTGAGAAAGCGATCTGTCCTCAAAATGATTGCTTGGTTGATTTTGAGATGACAAAAATGTAAATTCTCACTATATATTTACTAAAACAGTATATAAAAATAAAATGATATTGAAATGACTTTCTGTAACAAGATCTGCAATATCTATAGACGTTGGATTCCATACGTTTTTTTTTTTTTTTTTTAATTTATTTTTTTATTTTTATATTCATGGGAGAGATCCTGGATCCACCCTAGTATTTAATACTAAGTGAAATGTAAAATATAGTTAACTTGTATTGAATTAGCTAAAAATCTTAAGCTTAAAGTTTGAGCTATAATAATTCTAAAGAAAATTTTAAAGTTGGAGAGTCATCAAACTATATTATGTCCGGATTTTTCAAGAAATATTTTTTGTAAACAAAATTATATTATGTTGGATAATTAGGTTGATATAAAAAAATAGTTGAAAAATAATAATTTAAAAAAAATTAAATTATTAATTAACATATAGAGTGTATTTGTAAAATATAAAAAAAAATTATTATTAAAATATATAATATTATATTAATATTTTAACTTTGAAATGAATAATTTAATATGGATTAATATCTTTTAATGATTTTGGTTTTAGCCAAAACGTCCACTTCTAACCAAATTTTAGACTTACCATTGCCAATACTTTTACGGTCTTACTTCTTTTTTTACTCTGTTCATTCAAACAAGTGGAAAATCTATTATACTCCTAATTTTACTTATATAATTATACATATTGATGTTAAGTTATTGAAAATTATAAAAATTATAAAATAAAAAATAAAAAAATATTAATAAAATGAGACTATTACTCAATAGTTATGATATACACTACTCTATTCTATAATTTACAATAAAATTATTTTTTCAATTTTTTCACAAACATAAAAACCTTATGGTTTCCATTCACCTTTTCTTTTAAAAACAATGTATTATTCTAATATAAATTATATTAATTCAGAAAATCATCCCAACATTAGTAGCCACCACAAGGCCCAACTGCTGTGGCCACCGTCACCATCCTGTTGGTGGGGGCTGTTTTGGCCACCACAAATGACCCTACGGGTGGCCACTTGATTTGGTCTATCTATTCTTGGCGAGTAATGTTTCTCATCATTAGTTTTCTCATTATTCGCATATTATTTTATGATATAATATTAAATGATTTGAGATTATTTATTAAGTTTCATAATAAAAATGATGATAAATAATTTTTTTTTCGTCCTAGACCTCTGGTTGGCAATCCCAATTTTCTTTTTCTTTTTATTAATAATTTAAATAATAATATTAAAAGATATTACAAAATTCATTATGCAAACATATTTTTAAAGTGTTGGCCCACATTTATAGAAAAATTCAAATAAGGTTTTCATTTCTTTCCAATTCATTTACTATATTCATAAAAGATTTTCCAACTTTTAGCATCCAAATAGACGCTAAAATATACGCTAAAATCCGTAAAAAGGATGAGCATTTTTTTTGTTGTATTTTTCAATTTATGTTTATTTATTTATTATTCACGTTAATACTTTCATTCTTAGAATGATGAATCTTCCTTAATTTTCAAGCTATATCATGGGAGCGTACTTTTTGGAGGAGGCTCTGTTTTGACAATTTGTAAACTTTTTACTTTTTATTTTTAAAAAATTGAGATGTAACTTTTATTGAAATTTGTGAAAGTTTTGAGAATTGCTTGAGTAAAGATTTGTTATCACCTTACTTATATTATGATTTGAAAAAAGTGAGTAAGTAATTTGAAAATTTGTTTAAATTTATAAAAACTATTTTGATTTATATGTTTTTAATATTTATTGAAATCTAAGAAAAATGATTAGATGAAAAATCTTTTAATAAGACTACGAGAGTTTCACTAACTTTTTCCCTCTCCAAAATGATAACAACAATTTCCATGACCTAGAGGATTTCTCTAACAAAATTAATGAATTTTAAGAAATTGCTTACAGTCTACACTAGATACTTGATGAGGAAGAAAAAGTAATACCAATGTTTTAAGTCTCGTTTTGGTGATCATTCAGCTGAAGTAATCAAACGAAATATTTCGATATGGGTACGTTCTGATGTGCCATTTCGAGATTAATTATATATATATACATGTATATGTATATGTATATGTATTAGAGCATGTGTACCTACCTTAGAGGACAACACCTCACAAGCCACGTCCACTGCATCCACTGAGTGTCCTCAATAGAATGCCACCACCATTTGATCTGCAGCTCATTCTCAATAGCATGCAATAACTGACTCTGCCTCTCTTGGAATATTATAGAACCTTCTATAATGACTCTCTTATAATGACATATCTTTGCTATAAATATGTGCGCTACTGTACTGAGAAATATATAGAAACGATGAATAGTTTTATTCAATGATACTCTCTCTGTGATGCATTCTTACATACACGTGCTACGTTTACTTCTTCATTGGTTTCGACAATATGCAAAAGAAATACATGCATATGTAAATGTATATACTATATGCATTTGTGTGTATGGGTGTATATAGATCAAAGAACTGAAGACTTCTAAAATGGATATATATTGAAAACAATAAAAGAAAGTAGAGATATTAGTGTCAAAAGATAATATTAAAAAAATCATAAAATTGAGTTGAGACACAAGAATAACAAAGAAAAAAAAATAAAAAGCAAAATCTTTTTAAAAATAATCAGATTTAAAAAAAAAATGAGACAATGAGGGGACATAATTAAAGTTACAAAAAAATTAAATTATATAAACCCCTTTTAGATTTTAAAATTACATGAATGTCATCTAGATTTGAAATTTACAAAAATACTATCCAAAGACGAGAATTACAAAATTACTATTAAAACAGTCATATACGGAATGTAGTCTAGAATTGACCGAAATGGGCCGAAATTTAAAATAAAACAGAATAAGGATGTATAGTGTACCAAGAACTATATCAGAATAGAAATTCCAGCTGCTCTAGACGGAACAAAACGAAATTCAAAACTATGAGTAATACCATTTATTAAGACAAAGTCCAACTCAAATACAAAGACCAAGTCTTGAGCAACAAAATCACAAACAGATAGCCTTCAAGACTCTTCTGCAGATAACTCCAACAGCACATCTTCCGCAAATACCGTTGCCAAGAGATAAACTCAAAATAATTCATCACAAATTTAAAATTCAAATTCAAATATAACGGATGATGATAAGATTAGATAATGTCATTGATGTAAACTTGTAACTAATTTCATTTATAATAATATTGTCGAGCTCCCAAATGGATTAATGGGAAGCCAACTTTAGAAACTTAATGTGGTATCAAGAGCCTGTCAATAATATCCTCCTCCACCACCTCCTCCTCCATGTCTCGCCCATCAGGTGCTCCCTTTCATCCTACCCATCAGATCACCCTCAAACTTACTCGTGACAATTACCTATCATGGAAAGCCCAACTTCTTCCTTGCATATGTGGCCAAGATCTTTATGGATTTGTTGATTCCAGTCTTCCAGCCCCTCCTAAATTCCTACCTTCCACTTCCTCTGCTGAAATCCCTTTCCCCAACTATGATTATAAGTTTTGGTTTAAACAAGACCAGTTGATCCTCAGCACCCTTATTTTTTACCTTTCTAAATCTGTACTCACATAAGTTGTTGGACTTGAAACATCACATGATGTATGGCTTACCCTTGAGAAGATGTATTCTACTACATCTCCAGCAAATGAACACTCTATATCCTTAGCACCTTAAAGAAAGGGGCTCTCTCAGTTCAAGACTATTTTCAAAAAGCAAAAGGCCTTGCTAATATTTTATCTGCAATTGGACAACCACTTGGAGACTCAGAACTTATATCCTGCGTATTAGCTTGGTTAACTACAAAATATGACCCATTAGTCACCTCAGTTAACACCCTATTGGAGCCTATGTCATTTGATGAACTCTTTGCTTATCTTTTGACACCAAACTTCATTTGGAGTAGGTTGCCGCTTCTACTACTGTCAATATTTCTTTTGCAAATTTGGTTGCTTAAAATTCACAATTTAATAGTCGTGGTCGCCACTCATCCAATCAACCCTTTCATGGTTCTAGCAAATGAGGTCGAGGTTGTGGTCATGGTCGCTCCAACTCCATTTCTTCTTTTACATATTCCTCTAGCTCTCCTTGCCCCTTCTGTCAAATTTGCCTCAAAGTGGGTCACACAACTCCCAAGTGTTGGTATCAATTTGATTAGGACTATCAAACTCCCTCCATTTCTCATGCATATGTTACCACCACACAGACTTCTCCAGATCATTCATGGTACCCAGATAGTGGGCCCACACACCATGTCACTTATTAGGTTATGGTCAGTAATGGTAAAGGTCTGTAAACTCACCATGTTGGCTATTCTCTTCTTTTCTCCTCACCAAAATCATTCTTTTTAAATAATGTCCTTCATGTTCCTTAAATAAAAAAAGAATCTACTCTTTGTTCATCAATTTACAAAGGATAATCATGTTTATTTTGAGTTTCACCCTTCTTTTTTGTGTGTTAAGGATCAATTCTCGAGAGTCACTCTACTTAAAGGCAAGAATAACAATGGCCTCTATCCTCTACAACACGCATCCAAGCTCTCTTGTCCTCCCGTAGCATTTTGTAGCACTCTAGTCTTTCTTGATCAATGGCACAATAGCCTTAGCCACCCCTCTCTACGTATTGTTTGTCAAGTTTTGTCTCAACATCATTTAGATGTTTCAAATAATAAGTATAATAATATTTGTCATTCTTGTCAACTCGACAAGAATAAAAAAACTCCTATTTTATTTGTCTGACTCCACTTCTAAGGGTCCTCTAGATTTACTATCTACAAATGTATGGGGTCTAACACCCCAACTCTCTTGTAATGGTAATCTTTATTATCTTTGCTTTGTAGATGATTATTCCAAATATATTTGGTTATTTCCTATTACTTCCAAGTATGTTGTCACTTCTATTTCTTAAATTCAAAACTCATGTTGAACAATTTCTTGGTCGTCCCATTAAACCTCTACAATCGAATTGGGGTGATGAATTTCGAAAGCTAAATTTTATATTAACCTCTCTTGGTATTGCTCGTCGTATTTATATTCTTCACATACACGAAAAAAATGGCTCTATGGAACACAAACACCGTCACTTGGTCGAAACGGGCCTTACTTTACTTGGTACTGCCTCTATTCCGAAACAACATTGGGATGAGGCCTTCTCCATTATGGCATAGCTCATTAATAGGCTACCTTCTCATGTCACTAACCATAAGTTCTCTTTTGAACTTTTGTTCAGAAAATTCTAGATTATCCATTTTTAAAAAGATTCAATTGTACTTGTTGGCCTCATCTCTGGCTCTACAATAAACACAAGATGGATTATCGTTCCTTTCTATGTGTTTTTCTCGAATATAGCACTAGCCATAAAGGGTATAAGTGCTTCGATCCCTCCACTGGTCTTATTTATGTCCTCAAGTACGTTACCTTTGATGAATCCCTCTTTCCTTTTGCCGACTTTCAATTACTTGTCCCTTTATCTAACATCAATGCATGTACATCTCTCACTTCTACAATTTGCTTGCCTTCATTGGCTCAACCTTCACAAATCACTGCAGCAACATGTGTACCGACAGCAGCACCTTCTCCACCACTAAACATATCTCCTACTCCTACTTTAGTGAACTCTACTATGTGCAGGCATCCTATGCAAACTCAAGCCTATAACAATATTTTCAGGCCCAAGCACTTCTCTTATGGTACTGTGGCCCGCTAGCCTACTACCCTTCGCATGGAATTCTCTCCTTGAACTCTAGCTCTCAATGAGCCTAGTTCATTCACTACTGCAGTTAAATATCTTGAATGGCACAAAGCCATAAATGAAGAATTCACAACTCTCATGCAAAATGGAATATGGACCCTCGTTCCCCCAAGGCCCAAAATGAATTTAGTGGGCTGCAAATGGGTATTTAAGATTAAACGACGGGTAGATGGTTCTCTCGAGAGGTACAAGGCTCATCTAGTAGCCAAGGGATATCACCAACAAGTGGTCCTTGACTATGGCCATATCTTCAAATCGGGCCATTTGACAATTGGATGTCAAGAATGCCTTTTTATATAGACTTACCGAAGAGGATGTGTTCATGACTTAACCTCCGGGTTTTAAACATCCATCTTTTCTGGTCATGTTTGTCATTTGAAAAAGTCTCTCTATAGCTTAAAACAGGCACCTCAGGCCTAGTATTCAAGACTCAGTTCCAAGCTTATTGAGCTAGGCTTTGTTGGCTCTAAATTCGATACATCTTTATTTATTTACAGTAGTAGGCCGAGCCCAGTTTATAGCCCCATATACATAGATGACATTGTGATCACTAGCCCAGATCGAGCACTTATAGCACATCTTATTACAACTCTCTAGTCTGCTTTTGCCATCAAGGATCTTGGGCCTTTACATTATTTTCTTGGATTTGAAACCCATTTTACATATGAAGGCCTCTTCCTCTCTCAGCAAAGATACATCCAGGATCTCCTACACAAAGCTAACATGCATAATGCCAAGTCGATTTCTTCTCCAATGGTCTCCACTACAACACTCTCATAGCACCAAGGTGATCCTTTTTTGGATTTGACTCTCTCCTAACGCATTGTTGGCTCTTTACAATATTTAGGGTTTACAATACCAAACATTGATTTTGCCTTGATTAAAGTCTATCAATTTATGCAACTAAGTATTGGAGTACTGTAAAATGAATTCTACGCTACCTTTGGCTTACCAGTCACCATGGGCTTCTTCTACTGTGATCTACTTCTCACTCTCTCCAAGCCTTCTCTAACTTCAACTGGGTAGGATGCCTTGATGATCGAAGATAACCACTGACTATTGTATCTACGGTCCGAATCTCATTTCATGGAGTTCTTTCAAACAAAAGATAGCCTCTCACTCTAGCACAGAAGCCAAGTATCGAGCCATTGCTAATACTACAACTGAGCTTCTTTGGGTTCAATCTCTCCTTTCCAAGACCCATCTCAAATTACCTTAGTCATCGACATTTTGGTGTGACAACATTAGGGCAACATATCTTACTGCGAATCATTTATTCCACTCACGTACAAAGCATATTTCCATTGATTATCATTTTATCCATGATCAAGTTTCGTCTCATTCTTTATTTATTGTGTGTTTTCTGTCTTCAAAAGACCAGCTATCTGATGCATTTACCCTTTACCACCAGCTCGATTATCTACGATTCAACACAACTTCAACATTTGAGAGCTCCCATTGAACTTGCTGGGGTGTATTGAGACAGAGTCCAACTCAAACAGATAATCTTTAGGACTTTTTTGCTGATAACTCCAACAATATGTCTTCCACAAATAACGCTTTCAAGGGATCAACTCAAATAATTCATCACAAATTTCAAATTCAAATTCAAATGTAATAGAAGATGATAAGATTAGATAACATCAGTACTGTAAACTTGTAACCGATGTCATTTATAAATGTGAGAACCTGGACTTTGCTAAGTCTCCATTCCTATTTTATTTGAAAATTATTTTAGTTATTGGAAGATGCTAAATATTAAAGGGAGCCTTAAGGAATGTTTTATTTTGAACTTTAGAGTTCTAGACTTAGAAAGCCCATAAGAGGGAGGAGAGAAAAAAGCCACAAAAAGGCCCATGTGGAATTTGACCAACTAGGTTGAAATTATTGGAGGCCCAAAATGATTTCTAAAGGTTGGTAGAGGCACCACATGGCACAAGATGAACAATTTGATCTTTTCTAGAATGAAATCTAGGAAAATGGAAAGTGTGACACTTGTCCAGCATGCATGAGGTTCTAGAAGATGTGAGTGGAAGATGAGGTCATCGGGATTAGGGCTTACATGCCCACATGCAAGGACCAATTTTCTATGATTGACACTTGTCAAGTATGGAGATAGACCTTTGGGTTCCAATAAGATCTTACTTGGAAAGAGGAAAAAATACGTTCTAGAAGAATGTTGGAAGAGCAAGAGAGGAGAGAGATGGCGATGACTCAAGCTTGGGGAAGGTCAAGGATCACCTAGGGAAGAGTTAGGGTTTCGGTCAACACAAGGAACACACATTCACTTGCCACATGGCAACTATGCACTCGAGGTAGAGTTCCAAGGAAGATTGGGTTTTGTGTTTTGACCATTTTGCTACCAAGTACATTGAGCCTAGACAATTAAAGAAGGGCATAATGGGAAGGTGAGGCAAGAGAGGGTTTCAGTTTTGAGGAGGCCACACACCACATGTAAGAAGGGCTTTTGGTTTTCCAAGGCCATCCCATCATAAGGAAGAGGAAGAGACCCTTTTGTCTAAATGCCAAGTGACATCCATGCACAAGCCTTTAGTATTTCAAGAAGGGATGAAGGCTTCTATAAAAGGGCATTGCCAAAAAATTGGGTCTTTTGCTCTAGTTCTCAACTGTGTTTCTAAGGGATTTCAGTTACCACTATTTGCTCTATCGTTCTTACATTTTCTCATACTTTCTCAACAACCAAACGCCACAATTCTCTTCACCATTTTAAAAACCACCAAGAATACTTCTTTAACCATTCGGATAGAGGAAGAACACAAGAAGGTAAGAACTATTCCACCATTTCTTGCACATACACATGTGGCCAAGAGGGAAAACAACACCAATAAGTTTTGGTTTTAGGGTATTTCCGCATGTATGCTCACTTTCACTTTAAAAACTAGGATTTTTCTTCAAGAAAATGAAGAACCCGAAATATTCCTTTTGTTTTAAGTTTTTAAACATGAAATATAGAGGGAATGAAGGCCATGACCACCACTAGAAGGAAGGCTAGGGTTTTTGGTCTTTAAGAGTTTTGGATTCTAGAGTTTATTCCATGGAAAAGCATTTTTGAAAACCTTACACACTTATACTCACCCTTATTCCGAGACTAGGGTTTCTCTGTCATCTTCTAATGTGTCTAGTATATATTCCTCATATTTGCTATTTTAATACTTTGGATTTTTTTTGTAAGTAAACTTCCAACATACTTTTGATAACGCTTGTATATATTTCGTGAACTCTTGTTTGTTTATCATTGCTTGAATTTTGTTATATTGTTATATGTATGCTCGATTTTAATTAAATTATGAGATGTTATGTTTTCATGATGGTTTGTTAAGTGTATTTCGAATGTGCCATGTTAGGGTTTCGGTTTTGACATGTATATGTGCTATGCATACTTGGTTTGATATATGAATGTGTAGAAGTATGAGAATATGTGTTGTGATGATAAAAATCCATATTTGGAGAGCTTGTATAATTCAACCAAGGCTACATCAAGGGGAATCTGAATTTGTTTTAGGTTTGGACAAGTATGATTCAACTATGTTTACAGGTATGCATCATATGATTATATGTTCTAATGTTTTAAAGACATATTTTAAGATGCATATTGCGAATTAGACTATATGTGTTTCGGGTTGTACATGTTGCATGAGTATGATAAAGTGTAACGTCGTGTGTTCATGTCTCTTGCATTTGAGTCTATGTTTTCAAAAAGAAAAGAGTCAAAGTACGTTTTATCACGACCTCAAATGCTAGGACGGAAAAATGCCCTAGTGGAACTCTCTGTCTACCCTAGAGTGTTTAAAGTCGAGTAGAGACCTCTGGATCGATAAAGTACAGTTGACAGACCTCAAATGGTTCCTTAAGGAAATGATATCGGAGCGAGGTTGCACCTAAAGCTAGTGGGTGTCATACGGTGAAGGCAAAGTAAGCAAATTGCCGTAAAGAATATATTTGTGTTATGACGCAGTCACCTCGATCAAATGAATCGTGGGTTGATGCTGTAACTAGCGAGGAACACACGATGTTTAGGGGAGTCGTGAGGTATCAATCCATGTGAATCATGAAATAAATAAGACATTTGAGCTCCATGTTATGATACAATATGACATGCCATGATATGTTATGATATGCCATTATATGTTAATCTGTGATATGATATGTTACCATGCCATAATATGTTATGAAGTGATATGATCATAATATGAAAATGTTATGAAATGATAAGAATGACATGATATGTTATGAAATGATAAGAATAACATAATATGTTATGACAAGAACAAGTACCCGAGCTTAAATGATATGAACATGTGATAAGAAGTCTAAAAGATGAAAATATATTTTATGAAAAATCTATGTTGCATATGCCAAAGTTTTTACGTCAAAGTTCGTGTCCATACATTCATTGTGGTTTACTTGTATATGCTTGTGATATTTAATGTATGTTGACTGTTTACTTGTTGAGATTTACTCAAAATCTCACTGTGGTAGTTTCTACTACCATTCTTCACTAGGAATGGTTGAAGTTGTGACAGGTTTAGATAACGAAACACAAGAGGAACAAGGTACCTCCGACTAGAGAGGAGGTACACAAGACTAACGAGAGCTCTACTGAGCCCTCTATTGGATAGAATAGAGAACGTCGACCGGCTCATTTATGAGGTCTTACAACTTATAAAAGAGACGAAGAGACTGAAGAATAGAGACAATGACTGCTTTTTGGAAAAGCAGAAGAAGCCGGATTAAAGAAGTACCTTAGAAAAAAGAAAAAGGAGACCATGGAAGTAGTAGTAGGAACAAGGATATGACTTATGATTTTTGGGAAAACAATTTTTTGATGGTTCCGTGTTTTGGGAGTTAAAACAATTATCTATTTTGAAGTACAATTATGAAAATTTAAACTTTTGGAATGCTTACATTCGGTACCATGATTATTATATTGCCATCGTCCTTATGTAGTTAAAAAATCTTTCGCTGCGAATTACTACATATTGCTAGAATTATAGGTGCATTGCATCTTATTTGTCATGTACGAGGGGTATGTAGCCTTGAGTTATATGTCTCAATACTTCAGTCACCTTCCGATCCCAAGCGGGGCTAGGGGCATCACAATAAATAATATTGTTGAGCTCCCAAATGGATTCATGGAAAGCGAACTTTAGAAACTTAATACCATTCAAAGATGGGTTGAATCCTCAAAGTTATAATTAAGGCTAATTATACAAATATGTTATAGGGTTAAGTAAATCTCTCTACCCAACTAAAGGACATAATATTGATCAAAGCACTTATGAGAAGATGATACTTGAGATATTTTCACGGGTAAAAGAGAGATTAATTTGAACAATGAATTATTTTTAAAATAGGACCTTGCGCTTTCACACTTGAGCTAGGTCCGTGGTTTGCCTAAACATTAGGAATTGCAATTTAGTATTAAAAATATAGGCCATTTATAGATGAAAATTTGGAGGCTATAGACTTCGAATGTTTCTTATCCATAAGGAATTAGTGAGAATAAAACCAGATTTAGTAGTTCGAAAATTTTGAAACTATGAACTCTTGACATAGCTTAGCATTTATAATGATATGATTTAGGTAGGAAATGGACTCTTTTTGTAACACCCCGTATTTTAGTGGATTTTAATGAAGGATTATTTTAATTAATTTAATGATTGATTCTCTAGTTTTAGTATTTTGGGAGTTTTAAAATATTATTTTATAATATTTTATTGGGCTTTCTTCTTATTAATTATTATTTCAGATTTAAATTGATCTTTGATTTAAATTGGTTCGTTTATGGGTTTTAAAATTATTGTTGTTTTATTTAAAGC